>NW_026469297.1:0-12277 GCF_026875155.1 Cherax quadricarinatus
CAGAAAAAAAAAAGCTGAGAAGAGAGAGGAGAGAGAGAGAGAGAGAGAGAGAGAGAGACATAGGAAAGAAAAAAGAATTATATCCTTTGATATCCCTTTGAAATTTCGAGAGTATATCTCTTCTGAGCCCGGCCCATGGGCCGGGGCCGTCTAGTGCCGCCGGGTCAACCAAGCTTTTAGCTGGAGGCCCCCGCTCCCCCCACATATCCATCACAACGGTGATCTGGCACCTGGTGAAGATCCTTGTCTAGTTTCCTCTTGAAGGCTTCAACACTTTTCCCAGCAGTGTTTCGATTCTTCTGGTAAGATTTGAAAAGTCTGGGACCCCGGAGTTGATACAGTTTTTCCCTTTTTGTCCCCACCGCACCCCTGTCCTCACTGGGTTTTTTTTACACTTCCTCCCATATCTTTCACTCATATTTTTGTTATGGCGTGTGCAGATTTGGGACCAAGCCCTCGAGTACCTTCCAGGTTATTATCATGTACCCTCTCCCCTCCACCCAGTGAGTAAATTTTCAAGATTGCGGCGTTCCCAGTGTTTAGGTGCTTTACTGGCTAAATGTGAGCCGTAAACGATCTCTGTATTGTTCCAATACGATATTTCCCCTGCCCTGAACGGGGCCGTCTCCCGAGCAATTTTCTAAGTGAGAGGCACTAGCAAAAATTTTGTAGGTGCCCCACGGCATTTTTCCCTTGTTTTGAAAGTTTCAATACCCCCCCGTCATCTTCCGGCTGTCTGATTTTTGTTTTGTTATGGTTTTAAAAGAAAGGTCCCCGACATAATTATTCCCAGGTCTTTTACGTTTTCCTTACGTTCTATTTGGGGGGCTCTCTTGAGTTTTGTATATATGCCCTTTTTTATTTCTTCATTTTTTTCCATACCTAAGCAGCTAACTTTCCCCCTTAAACCCGCATGTTTTTTTCCCCCGCCCACGGGGAAAAACTCTTTTTTCTTCTGTATTTTTTCATGCCCCTCTACCGATGATTTTCATGCTATTTAGTGTCATCTCAAATGATGTACGAAAGTGTGCCGGGTTTTTTGCAATGTCTGCTATGAGAGGGGAACACAGAGGTGCCCAGACAGGCCTTGGGGCATGACTTTTGACCTGCTGATCTGGATTTGCCCTTTCACTCTCTTTTTGTTCGGGTTTGGGGAAACCGAAAATCCATCTCCACCTTCCCCGTAAGCCGATGGCCTTTATTTTGTGCGCTATCACTCCATGATGCATGGGAAGATAAAAGAAAGGGGAAAAAGTAAAAAGAAAAAAATGGAACAAATTAAAGTATATGATAAATATCACGCATGAATGAATGAGTAAAGGGAGGAGGAAAATACTAAGAGAAGATTTGGAATAGGTAGGGAATGGAAAAAAAAGTGATGAAAGAAGGATAAAAATAATGAAAATGGTTAACCTGGTTAAAATATATCCCTTTTTAACCCAATAATAAAACCCACGTGAGACGAAAATCAAAAAGGATTTGGATCTTTTTATTTCGATAATTTTTAAAGGGGTCCTTTCAGCAGAAGGAGGGGGGAAAAATACAATTTTGCTCATCTTCTGATTTTTTTAAAACCCTACCCCCCGGCCGGGATTGAACCCCCGGCATAAGGGCCAAAAACTCCAGCCCCTCGCGTTAGCCCCTAGACCAGCTAGCCACAATAAGTTACCAACTAGGTATATTCACCCCCATAGGAAATTTTAACACGGGGCCCTCTGTGACCACAAATGCAAGTTTTTACGACGAATCTCCAGCTACGGGGCCGTACGAACTCTAGCTCACGCCCTTCACTGCCGTAAACATACCCCAAGAAATCGTAATGACACGATTGCAAATAAACCATCCCCCGGGGGGGGGGCCGGGTTTGAACCCGCGGTCATAGAGTCTCAAAACTCCAGCCCCGCGTTAGCCCACTAGACCGCTAGTTTTTGTCTCCACGGGGTTAATATTGAGCACTGACAAGTTTTTCAGTACACTTTAGTTATCCACATTTTTAACAAAAAATTCCCTTTAAACTGAGTTTTAATATCGAAATTTAACACTGCCGGGCTAAAATATCTGGTTGACAGACTGAAGTTGAAAGTGACAATGTGAAAGAAAAAAAATTTTTCGTTCGGATTTTTAAAAACCCCCGGAGGGTTACCCCACCCAGGATAACCCAAAAAGTCAGTGCGTATCGAGGACTGTCTAACTTATTTCCATTGGGGCCCCTTAATCTTGCCCCCCCGGATGCACCCACCCCACGACAACACCCAGGTACCTTTTTGCTGCTAGGTTGAACAGGACAATAGGTGTAAGGAAACGTGTCAAAATGTTCCCACCCCCGGGGAATCGAACCCGGCCCCCGTGTGTGAAGCGGGAGCTTTACCCAACCGGCCACCGGGCCACCTAAACTAAATACCCTTTAATTGGTAAAAACGTATCCCCTGCGCTGCGGGCTTCATCATCGAATATAGAAATAAATTCACTCCGGGAAACGGGATTGTAATTAATCAAAGACAAAACTAGGACAACGTTTTCGCTCTGTGTAAAAGCTTTAAGTTTTTTCCAATTAAAAGGGGGTCTATCGAGCCAAACATTGCCCAGCTAAAGCTCCTGAAATTGTCTTCTCCATACTTTTCGGCAGCAGCTTAGGCATGTGTACTCCAAATTATTTTTTTAACCCCTGTATTTTAAGTTCGTGATTTTTTTATTTTCCTAAAATTTTCACAAATACCCCTATGGGACAGGGAGCTTACGAACTTTTCGTTCCGATTTGGGACAATTTACGAGTCACAATGCTACTTTGAAAATGGTCCAGATCGGATCGAAACATTTCATAAACTTTTTCCTATGTGCGGGTTATTTATTATTTTTCCAGGCACTGTTTTGTGTCTTTTTGTTCTTCCTAAAGGTGTTTAGTTTTTTTTTTTTTAATTTTTTTCGCCATTTCAGCCGCTGCTTTTGAACTTTTTACTCTAAATAAAAAAAAGGGCAAATCCGTGACGGGAAACGATACACAAATAACCCGCACATAAAAGAGAAAAGCTTACACGACTTTTTTCGGTCCGATTTGGACCATTTACAAAGTCACACTGAAATGACCAAGTGGGACCGAAACGTCGTCGAAGCTTCTCTCTTCATGTGGGGGTTATTTTTTATCTTTTTATCTCTTTAAACGTAGCTCGGTCGGTAGCGCACTCACCTCACCACTGAAGTCCTGTTCGACAGCAGCAAATAGGTACCTGGGTTTTAGCCGACTGGTGGGGGGTCGGCATCCTGCGGACAAAATTGAAACTAATTGAACATTATTTTTGGGTACTTTGGTAGAGGTCTTTTGATAAGGACCTGCCCGCATGAGCCAGTGGGCCTTCTGCAGTGTTCCTCTATTCTTATGTTCTTATGCCAAATCTGAGGGCTGGTCAGGGACCGGGCAGGGGGGGGCGTTGATCCCCGGAATAACCTCCAGAAACCTCCGGAACCGGGTAAGCACCAGTGCTAAAAGGCGTACATGAACACTCGCATGCTAACATGACGGGAACACCCAGCAGACAAATTTTACTTAACCAGGTACATCAATATAAGTTAACATAGCACAGCACCTACGTAGCAGAGCTAAGTTAATTTAGACGGAAATTTCCATGTTAATGCTCTCCCCCGCGTGTAATACCCTAATGGGCTAATGTTAATTTTAGAGTGAATTTGAGTGTAGGAAGCGAGCACCAGACAGCCAAGCTTCACTGCTTAAATGAATCTGAGAGAGTGAGAGTGAGAGGACAGAGACAGAAAAGAGAGAGAGAGAGAGAAGAAGCAGAGAGAGAGAGAAGGGGAGAGAGAAGAGCAGAGAGAGAGAGAAAACAGAGAGAAAAGAGAAAACAGAGAGAGAAAAGGAAAACAGAAGAGAGAGAGGACAGAGAGAGAGAAGCAGAAGAGAGAGAGAGAGAGGGGGGATTGAGACAAGGGTGGAGTGGAGGAGAGGGGTAAAATGAAAGTGAGAATGGAGAAAAAGGGAAGGGAGTTAACGGAGAATGAGAAAGGAAGCAGCAAATAAAGAAAATGGAAATACAAAATACAACTAGAGTTTTTTTTCTGCGAATTCAGTCTTCTCTTTTTTACAACAGCATGGTGAATTTTTGTTTCCAGGGTTAAAGTAGCAGTGGTTTCCAGGGTTAACAGAACATGGTTTTCCAGGGTTAACAATAGCAGTGGTTTCCGGGTTAACAGTAAAAAATGTTTCCAGGTAACAATGCAGTGGTTTCAGGGTAACAATAGCATAGCTTTCCCAGGGTTTAACAATATCAGTGGTTCAAGGGTTAACAATAGCAGTGTTTCCCAGGTTAACAATAGCAGTGGTTTCCTGGTTAAAACAACAGGTTTTTCCAGGGTTACAATAGCAGGGGTTTAAAAGGTTAACATTACATGGTTTCAGGTTAAAAATAGCAGGGGTTTTCCAGGGTTAACAATGGCAGTGGTTTAAAGAGTTAACAATAGCTGGTTTTTCAACGGTTAACAATAGCATGGTTTCAAAGTTAACAAATCGGGGTTTCCCAGGGTTAACAATACAGTGTTTCCAGGGTTAACATAGCAGTGGTTTAAAGGTTAACGCATGGTTTCCGGGGTTTTAACAATACAGTGGTTTTCCAGGGTTTAACAAAGCAGTGGTTTCAAAGGTTTTAACAATAACAGTGGTTTCCAGGGTTAACAGTACAGTGGTTTCCGGTTAACAATAGAAAGTTGTTTAAGGGTTAACAATAAACTGGTTTCAATGGTTAACAATAGCATGGCTTCCAGGGTAAACAATACAGGGGTTTTTCAAGGGGTTAACAGTAGCAGTGGTTTCCAGGGTTAACGTAAACAGTGGTTTCCAGGGTTAACAATAGCATGGTTTCATGGTTAGCAATAGCATGGCTTCCAGGGGTTAAAATAGCATGGGTTTAAAAAGGTTTAAACCCAATAGCAGTGGTTTCCAGGGTTAACAATAGCACAGTGGTTTTCCAGGGTTAAAAACACAGTGGTTCCTAGGGTTAGCAATAACAGTGTTCAGGGTTTTAACAGTAGCAGTGGTTTCCAGGGTTAACATAGCAGTTGTTTCAAGGGTTAACAATAACAGTGGTTTTCAATGGTTAACAATAGCAGTGCTTCCAGGGTTAACAATAGCATGGTTCAAGGTTAACAGTAGCAGTGGTTTCCAGGGTTAAACCCAGTAACATGGTTTCCAGGGTTAACAATAGCAGTGGTTTTCCAAGGGTTTAAAGCAATAGCATGGCTTCCAGGGTTAACAATAGCAGTGGTTTCAGGGTTAACAATAGAAATGGTTCCAGGGTTAACAATACAGTGGTTTCCGGGGTTAACAATGCAGTGGTTTCACGGGTTAAAAACAACAGTTTTTTCTAGGGTTAGAAATAACAGTGGTTTCCAGGGTAACAGTAGCAGTGGTTTTCCAGGTTAAACCCAATAGCAGTGTTTCCAGGGTTAACAGTAGCAGTGGTTTCCAGGGTAACAATAGCAGTGGTTTCAAGGGTAACAATAGCAGGGGGTTTCAAGGGGTTAACAATAGATTTGGTTACAAGAGTTAACAATAGAGTGGTTTTCCAGGGTAAACAATAGCAGTGGTTTCCAGGGTTAACAATAGCAGTTGTTTCCAGGTTAACAGTAGCATGGTTTTCCAGGGTAACATACATGTTTCCAGGGTTAACAATAGCAGGGGTTTTTTCCGGGGTTAATAATAGCAGTGATTCCATGTCAACATAACAGTGGTTTCTAGAGTTAACAATAACAGTGGTTTCCAGGGTTAACAATAACAGTTGTTTCCAGGGTTAACAATAGCAAGGGTTTTTCCAAAGGTTAAAATAGCAGTGGTTTCCGGGTGTTAAAAATAACATGGTTTCCGGGGTTAACAATAACAGGGGTTTTCCCAAATTTGTTAACAATAACAGTGGTTTCCAGGGTTAACAATAGCAGTGGTTTCCGGGGTTTAAACCCAATAGCAGGGGTTTCCGGGGTTTTAAAAATTTAACAGGGGTTTTCCCAAGGGTTTAACAATAGCAGTGGTTTCCAGGGTTAACAAAACAGTGGTTTCCAATTGTTAACAATAACAGTGGTTTTCCAGGGTTAACAATAGCATGGTTTCCAGGGTTAACAAAGCAGTGGTTTCCGGGGTTTTAACAATAACAGTGGTTTTCAAGGGTTAACAATAGCAGTGGTTTCCAGGGTTAACAATAACAGTGGTTTCCAGGGTTAACAATAACAGTGGTTTCCAAGGTTAAAAATAACAGTGTTTCTTCCAGGGTTAACAATAGCATGGCTTCCAGGTTAACAATAACAGTGGTTTCCAGGGTTAACAATACAGGGGTTTCCAGGGTTAACGATAACAGTGGTTGCCGGGATTTCAAGAGCTTCTTAACTGATTTTCAAGAGCTCCTCCCTGATTTTCTTTTAAAAGAGTTGTTGCTGAGTTTCCAGGATGCTCCATTGTGAAATCAGTTGCTGATGGATTCCAGAGAATTTAATTGAAGGTTTCCAGAAATCTGTTGCTGTGGATTACAGGGAATCCTTAGTAAAGGAGTTCAGAAATCCGTTCCTGGTCGATTATATTGAATTTAGTGAAGTTTTCCCCGTAATGTATTAGTGATAGCTTTAGGGAATTTATGGCTTTGTTTGCTAACTGGTTTTTATGAATTAGTTGAATGCCCTTCCTAAGAGTATTGTATTCCATTGTATTCCAACACACTGCCGCTGCACATTACCAGGAACCTCTTGCCGTTGTATTCCCACCTATTTTGTTGACGGCTTCTGAGAACAGCCCTTTAAGGAGTACTGCCGGCGGGAGTTAATAGAGAGGTGCACGTAGCAGCACCTGCCATTAAATGCGACAACGTTTCGCTCAAAAGGAAATTTTTAAGTTATGAAACAGGTGTTAATAGAACGAATAGTGGTTCCTTCTTGGTTTTGTTCCTCTTGATTTTGTTCTTCTTGGTCCCTTGTTCTACTGGTTTTTGTTCTGTCTAGTCCTTGTTCTTGGTCTTGTTCCCACCTTTTTTGTTCTGCCTGGTCTTGTTTCCTCTTGATCTTCTTGATCTTGTTCTGCCTGGTCCCTTTTTCTTCTTGGTCTTGTTCTGCCTGGTCTTGTTCCTCTTGATCTTCTTGATCTTGTTCTGCCTGGTCTTTCTTCTGATCTTGTTCTGCCTGGTCTTGTTTTTCTTGGTCTGTCTGCTGGTCTTGTTCCTCTTGATCTTTCTTGAATCTTGTTCTGCCTGGTCTTGTTCTTCTTGGTCTTTTTCTGCCTGGTCTTGTTCCTCTTGATCTCTTGATCTTGTTCTGCCTTGGTCTTTGTTCTTCTTGATCTTGTTCTGCCTGTCTTGTTCTTCTTGGGCTTGTTCTGCCTGGTCTTGTTCCTCCTTGATCTTCTTGATCTTGTTCTGCCTGGTCCCTTTTTCTTCTTTGGGCTTTTTCTGCCTGGTCTTGTTCCTCTTGATCTTCTTGATCTTGTTCTTCCTGGTCTTGTTCTTCTTGTCTTGTTCTCCTGGTCTTGTTCTACCTGTTCTCATCATTACAAGAATTATCCCTTGTTATTTCTGTTATGTATTGAGATGCAGGAACCGTGGCTATTATTATTTTTTCACAGTAGTGTGGGTGACTCTGGATCCACTGAATTTCGTTATCCTTCCGTCTTTGAATTAAACCTGATCATCTTCCCTTCTCCAAATTTCTATGTGACCTTTATCGCTTTCCCTATAATTATAATAATCACCACAACACAATAACATAATAATCATTGGGCCCAAAAATGTTTGAAAATATTAAATTTTAGTAATGATTACATTCACAACTTCAGGTAACTTGACTTCCAATTACCTGAGCTTCCAGGTTACCTGATTCCAGGTCACTGATTTCCAGGTCACCTGACTTCCAGGTCACCCGATTTCCACGTCACCTGACCACGTCACCTGACTCCAGATTACCTGACTGCCAGGTCACCTGACTTTAAAGGCCACCTGGCTTCCAAGTCACCGCTTCGAGTCACATGACTCTGAGGGCCACCCGGCTTCCAGCTACATCTCACCTTCATCCCAACTTTCGGAAATCTGCAGAGATAAAGACCGGGAAACATGTGTACTCTTGGAGCGTGTTCCTGGTATCTTGTGAGCTCTGAGCCCTTGTTTTTATGCGCTGGTCCACGAAGTTGGCAAGCAACTTTGGGACCACAGAGTTGGTGGTCGAGGTTAGATTTCATTTAAACACGGCCACTGAATTTTTGCCCTTGATGCTGAAGGGTTCTTGTTCAAGGAATTGGGGCTATCGTCTCCCCTATCAAAAACCTGGCTACCCCAAACCTCTCCTATTCTCCCGATTCGGTATGACCACTACTGGTTTAGCGTTCCCAATGAAAATAATAATAATTATTATTATTATGATATATTGTTATTATTAAATGGCTAAGGATTCTCTTTCCCAGTACTCACGCTGAAAAACTCTTGCTATTGTTAATCATGTAAAATTAAGAGTCATTCAGTATAAGGAGTGGTAGGGGAGACACATGGGCAAGTTAGGGAAACTTTGTTCCGAAACGTTTCGGAATAAAATTGCCTAACTTGCCTATGTTCTCACCTACCAACCTGTAGTATTGATACCGTTTTGATATTCAATATAAGGAGTGTTTGAAGCTCGATCCTTCATCCCCTGATAGGTTTTCGGTCTCGGACCAACCCGCTGTTTAGTAAACAACTATATTAAATTTTGTTAATCACCAGGCAGCGTACAAACTCGCCACCGCTGTTTACTTTTCTTTAAGTCACACATCTGTTGCCTGTAAAATCAATCTACCTCGCAAACAATGGCTTCTGAATTCGCAAACTCGCCAGCTTCAACCCGTGGCCTGCTCTTCTGCCCTCATGGAATATTAGAGAACCCTTCAGCGCTGGACAGGTCGCAAACTGAATTGTATTTTTTTAAGTGTTATTTGTTAAGAGTTGCCTCGTGGTTAATTGTTTCTCGTTCTCATCGAAGCTTTGAGTGGGATCTTAAATAAGATTGGTAATATATTAAATTGGTTTATGCTGTTGAATATATTTTGTAAAGATTCTGGTTAATCTTACTGCATGGAGGATTAATCTCACTGCATGGAGGATTGTTCTCACTGCATGAAGGATTAATCTCACTGCACGGAGGATTATTTTCATTGTATGAAGGATAAATCTCACTGCATGGAGGATTATTCTCATTGCATGGAGGATTAATCTCACTGCATGGAGGATTAATCTCACTGCATGGAGGATTAGTCTCAATACATGGAGAAGTAATCTCATTACAATGGGGGATTAATCTCGCTTTATGGAGGGTTAGTCTCACAACAAGGAGAGTTAATCTCTGGACATGGAGAGTTTTTGGTTGTCTCAATGATCGTCTGAAAGAAATCAGAATCACATTGTGTTTGAAACTCCCTCATTCAGCCCAGACGTGTTTGTGTATTGTTTCTTTGTGTTTGATCTAGAGAGTGGAGATGAGGGGATCTTCTTGCAGCTCATCTTACTTGGCAGTTTTATTTCTGCATCTTGATATAGTCGGAAGGAAAATGTAAGTTTTTTATTTAGGTTCGTTACATACTGTTTTATCTATATATTGCTAAAGTAGATCATTATTGTAGGAATATTCAGAGTTGTTATAGACAGAAGTTATACTTTCACTCACAATTCAGTCACAGTCAGTTCCATAGTCAGTTCCTGACTATGGAACTGAACTTCTCCAGGCCGAGGGACTGACAACCTCAAAATTCTACGACTTCAAGGGTGTTGGACTGATTACATCGTCTTCACATCTCTACTGTTCCTGCCTACTTTCTGTATTCGACTGAAGAAGCCTACTGTGTAGGCGAAACGTTTCGGAATAAAGTTGCCTAACTGTTGCCTATGTGTCTTACCTACCAACCTGTCGGTATTGTATACCATTTTGATGTTCAGTAGTAGTAGTAGCAGCAGCAGCAGCAGCAGCAGCAGTAGTAGTAGTAGTAGTAGCAGCAGTAGTAGTAGTAGTAGTTATAGACATACATTAATGGTAAATTAAGTAGACTTTACCATTTCTATAGGCCTCCCGGTGCTAGGCTGGTGTGATTTAACTTAGTGCACTGTTGTCCAGCCTTCAAAAACTTTTCTGCCAGTGTTATGATTTTCACACCCCCTCAAGTAAGGTTCCTTGATGTTGGTGAGGGGATCTTGATTTAGGGAATTGGATCTGTGCTCCAGTTCCCCGAATTTAGCCTGAATGCCTTCCACAAACATCCCCCCCCCCCAGGCGCTGTATAATCCTCCGGGTTTAGCGCTTCCCCCTTGATTATAGTAATAATAATATGATTTTCACTTTGTCTTTTAAACGTTCAAATTTTAACGTTTCCTAGTCTTCATTATTTATTATTGGTTAATATACTTTTTTACAGGTTTATTTAACCTAAACTAACCCATATTAACGCAAGCTTAAAAAAAAAAATGTTGAAAAATTTACTCCCTGTAAAATGTATAAAAAAATGACGTTATAACACAAGAATAAGTTGTTTGACTAATCTGAAAAAAAATGCTGAAGAAATTTAATGGGATCAAATCATGTATCATAGTTTTAAAACCTTTTTCTTTTACGGATAATTGTAACTTATTTCTCGGGACTTCAATAGTTGAAGCTTCCAAAATAAGCAAACATCCGCTTGTAATTTTTACGAGAATTTTATACGTTTTAATCTGTAAAACATTTGTAAGGAAGCCTTGTTAAAAACGTGCTAAAAGTACGTTTTGGTCTTACGAGAGCGTACGGGTTAGGTAAGGTTTTGTCAGGAAACAGGACAAATGTTTCCTGACGCGGGTCTTGGTCATATGATGACCCGTCGTTGGAGCTTTTAGTCATCTGACCGAGGCCTTCCATTGGCTTACCGGTCAACCTCTTTAAAAATCATGGTTATGATTATAACTATTAGGAGCACCAACTACTAGAGCGTACGATTCTTACGTGCTGTGCTACAGTGCATTGTGGTGTTTACGAGATGCTGATGCAGTGAGGGAAGATAGTACTCTCCGCTCAGGCTGCAGGATGCCTTAAAACCACAGCTATATGTCTTAACACGTATAAACACTGAGAGTTTACTGTCGTCCCTCTCAGTGTTTGAGTTTAACATTTCCTACTGGGTGAGACAAAAATATTTAAGACTGAGTTTTCTGCGCCACATTAGTACAAAGATAAGTTAACTTTTGCACAGAACGGTGGGAAAATCATCTGTTTATCTGTTATTTCCGTTAAATGTTAACGGAGACCATCGTCCCCGCGCCCGGTCTCAGACCAGGTCTGCAAAAAGAGGTCTAGTGGATTCATATTCCTTCGCTGTTGTCTTGTTCTTTTTTTGTGATTTAATGGTCTTATTTTTCTTAATGTGATTCTTTGTTCTCTTGGTTTTTACTTCGTATTTGGTTCATTTTTTCGTTGTATTTATTTATTTTTTAAAGTATTTCTTTTTTTTAGTAATTTCAGGCAGGCTTTAAATCCATTCACTGTGAGGTCTGGTGGATCATTGTTCTAAAAGTCTGGTGGATAACTGTTCTAGAAGTCTGGTGGATAACTGTTCTAGAAGTCTGGTGGATAACTGTTCTAGAAGTCTGGTGGATAACTGTTCTAGAAGTCTGGTGGATAACTGTTCTAGAAGTCTGGTGATAACTGTTCTAGAAGTCTGGTGGATAACTGTTCTAGAAGTCTGGTGGATAACTGTTCTAGAAGTCTGGTGGATAACTGTTCTAGAAGTCTGGTGGATAACTGTTCCAGAGGTAAAACAATAACTTTGATACAGTGGGTTGGGAAGTGGGACTGAGGGTCGTTAAGGAGCATCACAGTAATGGAGAACCAATAGAACTCTGCTGAAGACAGTCTCAGTATTCAGATGAGCTGAAGAGAAATAGTGAGGGAAGCTACCAGATGGTGAGTTATCTAGTGTGAGGGAGGAATAGTGAGGGAAAATACCAGATAGTGAGTTATCTAGTGTGAGGGAGGAATAGTGAGGGAAACTACCAGATAGTGAGTTATCTAGTGTGAGGGAGGAACAGTGAGGGAAGCTACTAGATAGTGAGTTATCTAGTGTCAGGGAGGAATAGTGAGGGAAGCTACCAGATAGCAAGTATCTAGTGTGAGGGAGGAATAATGAGGGAAGCTACCAGATAGTGAGTTATCTAGTGTGAGGGAGGAATAGTGAGGGAAGCTATCAGATAGTGAGTTGTCTAGTGTGAGGGAGGCATAGTGAGGGAAGCTACCAATAGGGAGTGAAAATTTGGGG
>NW_026469298.1:0-12052 GCF_026875155.1 Cherax quadricarinatus
GTTAAAAGGATTGGAAATAAAATAAGCCCTTTTTTTTTACTTACAAAATTAATTTTTTCTTTTTTCGAGTTTAAGTTTCCCTCAAATTTAACCTTAAGTCCTTTTTGTTAACCAAAAGAAAAAAAAAAACTATTTAAAATTTAAAAAAAAGATTATCAATTTTTTTTTTGATAAATTTAGGGAGAAAACCTGATATGAATTTTATAAATTTTTTAACCAAAAAAAACTTCAAAATTAAAAATTTTTGAAGTTTTTTTTGTTTTTTTTAAATTTTTAAAAATTAAAATTTTGATTCCAACTTTTAAAATTTTAAAAATAATTAAAAAAGAAAAAGGAAAGCTTTTTAAAATAAATACTTTTCCTTCTTTCCAAAACTAACCAAATTTTCCCGTATTTAAAGGGGTTTAAAAATTTAAAAAATTTTAAAACAATTAAAAATTAACAAAATAAAAAAAAAAACCACAAGGGGTAAAAAAACAAAAAAAATGACCAAGTTTCAACAAAAAACCACCATCCAAAGACCTTTTTATTTCCCCCCTTTTAAAAAGGGGTTTTTTTGACTTTTTAGAAATTAAAAAAAAAAAAAAAAAAAAAGAAGCCCAAAAAAGAAACAAAAAAAAAACAAAAACAAAAAAAAAACAAATTTAAAACAAAAAAAAATAAAAACAAAAAGAATAATTTTAAAAATCCCTTTTTTTCCCCTTTGATTGGGGAAAATTAAAAAAAATAAAGGGGAATTCCAAAATTTTTAAAACAGAAATACAAACAAAAAAAATAAAAATTTTTGGTTAAATTAAAAAATTTTTCACATTTTTAAAATTAATTTCCACATTTTTAATTTCCCTTTTTGTTTTTTTTTAATAAGTTAAAAAAATTAAATTTTTTTTTAATTTTTTTCCAACCCCAAAAATCAGAATTCATAATATGAAAACAATTTTTAAAAATTTAAAAATTTAAACTAACATTTCCCCAAGTGAATTTTTCTTAAAAAAAAATTTTTTTAAAAAAAATTTATTTATCAAATAAAACTTTAAACAAAATACTTTTTTTCAAAAAAAATTCTTTTTTTTCTTTTTTTATTTAATAGGGATTTGGGAAATGAGTTTGGGGTTTTTTAAATAAAAAAAATTTTATTAAAAAATTTTTAAAAACGAAAAATTAAAAAATTTTAATATTTTTTAAAATAATTTTAAATTAATTTTGTGTAAATAAAAAAAATATTAATTTTACAAAAAAATTAAAATGTTTTTGGAAATTTTTAAAAATTTTTAAATTTTGTTTTAAAAAAAAAAATCCCCCCCAGCCCCCTTTTTTAAAAAAACCCTTTTTTTTTTTTTTTTTAAAACTTTTTTACACTCATAGTTAGAGCATGTCATCGTCAAACTGATAAAAAAATTATTTTTGTATTGGTGATTCAAATTTCAGGCAAAACGGTTTTATTAAATATTTAACAATGATAGGGGTAATTCAGCGGGAATTTTATCACTCATACGGCTCTAAAGTCCCAAGAACGAACCCACGTTTTAGTCAGGTGGGAAAGCGTGAAAAAGGGTATATGGAGAAATGAGTAAACAAAACATTAAATGCTCTTTTTTTTAAAAACAACTGAGTGGAATTTCTCCATTGGATTCTCAAAATTATGCTGATGGAGAAACCTACTTTTTTAGCCACCTCCATTTTTTTTCGGTATAATTGCCCTTCATTTATGAATAGTTCGGCTTTTAACAAAGGCTTCGTTTTATTTCATTTCGATCACGTTTTGATTCGGATTTTCCATAAATTTGAGTTTTAAATTTTTCCCCAAATTTCCTTATAACCATGAACGAAAAAAACTACGACTTAATAAAGGAGATCTCTTTTTATTCATGCAAATTGTCATTTAATCTTGATTCGCCAGGTTTGTTGATGTGCATAGTAATTTTTTTTGGGAAATTTTCCCAACAAATATTAAGAACAACAGAATTTTATTCTCCTAAACGAGGATAGTCTAAAAATTTAGGGAAGATGTAACTTAGTTGAAAATAAATTTGGTATGTTACTTTAAAACATTATCAACTTTTTAAAAAAATTTTTTTCCCAAAGCATTAAAAAAATCACTATTTTGATGCTCATAAATTTGTAGAAAAACATACCCAACATTATCTCTTTTAAATTCCCCATAATTATTAGAAGGACTCCCTAAATCAAATTTAGATGATTTACAACCTTGTAATTTAAAGGGAATTTTTTCAGAATCTAATCGACTAACAAACGATAATATAAGAACATAATCAAAATGAAAATTTTAAAAATAAACAATATTTTTTTTTTAATTAATCATCCTAATAATCGTTGATTAGTAAAATTTTCCATTATAAAAAGGAAAGAAAACAGGTGAAAAACAATATGGAACGTCTAATAATGAAAAAAAAAAGAACAAATTTAAAAATAATTTTTTTATTCAAAAAAAATTATTACTGTTTTGTTCAAAAAATTTATAAATTATTATTTAAAAGATGAAATAATTTTATAAAATGATAGTTTGAATCTGAACTTAAAAAACTACGGGACAATAACAATTCTTTAAAAAGTAAACTAATAATATTATTGATAAAAAAATGTAAAAAAGAAAAAATACAAAACTGCAAAAGGAAAGTGTGAAAAAGAAAAAAAATAAAGATTTGGGCAATAAAAAGTTAATGTCATTGTTGAAGTAGAATTTTTATAATACGCTAGCATAATGAAAATGTAGTAGTTTCTGTAAAAATGAAAAAGCGGTGTTATTTCAACTTAGATGCTACCAGTGATTTTGCCGAAGATTTTAACAAAAGGGAAAAAGAAGAAGAAGTAGAAGTTTTGGACAATAAAAAATTAAGCATTTTTTGAAGAAATCTTTTTTAAATACTGCAACAGTAAAAAAATGTAGTGTTACTGATAAAAAAAGAAAAAGACAGTGTTATTACAACATTTGATGCTCCAGTGATTTTGCCGAAACTATAACAAAGAAAAAGAAATGAAAATGTATAGTTTTGATAAAAATGAAAAAGACAGTGTTATTGCAACGTTAGATGCTACCAGTGATTTTGCCAAAGACTATAACAAAGAAGAAGAAGATGAAAATGTAGTAGTTTCTGATAAAAATGAAAAAAACGGTGTTTATGAACATTAGTGCTACCCTTTATTTTAAACCCAAGACTATAACAAAGAAGAAGAAGAAGAAGATTTTTCCGAAGACTATATATTTCAAAGTGAAGAAGAAGAAGAAGAAGAAGAAGAAGAAGAAGAAGAAAACTATGTGTCATCAGCAGAAGAAGATAAAGAGGATAAAATGAAAGAAATAAACCTATTGTTAATATTCCCGATATTAAACTTGAAAAAATTTTTTTTAGAAAAGTATCAAATTTATTAAGCGGAAATTGAAAAAAGAAAAAAATAATGTTTCAATATAAGTTTTCAAATTTTAAAAATTAAAAAATTTTTCTCAGAATTTAGTAAAATTAAAAAAAAAAAATTGAATAAACAATAACCTTGGGGTAATCAACCCCCACTTATATATAAAAGTTTTCCATTCATTTTCCCCACTAAAATTTTTTAAAAATTTAATGTTTCTTTATCATCATTTTAAATTTGTATAACTAATGGGAATTTAAAAATAAGTATAGATTTAAATGTATAATATTTTTAAATTTCTGAATAAAAAATTTTAAAATATATTTATTTATTTATAAAATTTTTCCTTTTTTTTTCGTATGATTCCTACTTTAATACAATCTTGATTGGGTTTTAAAAAAAAAACGTATACCAGCTAAAATTTCCATTCATGGCCAATTAAATGTATATCTTTAGATTATTATTTTTTCATACATCATTACCACTTTATTAAAAAAATTAAATTTTTTTTAAATTGCTAACCTTGCAATGATAGTAATTCAAAAATTGAAGAAAAAAGATATATGTATTACCATACATGAAAAGGAACTTTAAAGGGTTTTTATGTATTTAGAATATTTAAAAATTGTTTAAATTTTGAGTCTTTTTTTCACTAATGATAAAACTGTACAAATTATTTTAAAAAATAAATCCTGAGGTTTTTAATCAACTTTATAAAAAATTTTAAATGTAATTTTAAAAATTTTTTTTTTCATCTCTTTACATTATATTTATCTTTTTTTACAAATTTTTTTATCAGTAATTTTTTTTGGCAATTTTCCCTGCTATACTATTATATGTAAGTAAAACCCAAAATAATTTGTTAAAATGAAATTTTTTGTCAAACTGAAAGGATGTTTATAAAAATTTTTCTGATTAAAATTTTGTTAAATCTTTGGAAATTTTAAAAAAAAATAAAAAAAATTTTTTTAAACTTTAAATCTTTTTAACCTAGTCCCCCAAAACTATCACACCTAATTATGGAGCCGCTAAAACGGAAAACACCCCACTTTTTAAATTATGGGGAACAAAACTAATTATGGCGTGATTACACACCTAACAACACAGTATAAACCTATTAAAAGGAAAATGTATATAACTTTAAAGGAAGTTATGAAAACTGACCATTCTTTCACTTTGGAAGAACTGGATTCTCGGAAAAAGTTAAAAAGGGGTGTGATTTCAATACCCCCTGATGTTTCCCATCGAAGCAATGTAAAAGAGTTGGCGACAGGTAACGTACAAACTCAGCAAGTCTTTATTCAGCATATATGGAAGAACTAACAAAAAGAGGAAACAAAAAAAACTAGAAACAAAAATAAAAGACAACGAAGAAAAAATAAAAAAAATGGCAAACTTAACCCAGATTTCAACAACCAAAAAATATCACTGCTTAAAACCTACCGCAACGGATTTAGAATCTCTCTTTCTAATTTAAAATATTTGGGACTAACAGTTGGGTCAGTTTTTACTTTTACAGGGAAAAAGGTGACATGACATAGCAGTTTTAAAAAACAACAAAACACATTTTCTATAAATAAACTAAAAACAAACGTTTTTTTCCTTTTTTATATATTAAATTGAACTCTTAACTGAAAAGTGTGTTAGAGGAGACTTGACTGGGGAGTGTAAACACTGTTAAGTAAGTCTCATCTTAAATAAGGGAAAACTTGATTATGTGTAAACAGGTGTTATAGTTTCAGATATTTTTTTTTAAAAAATTATTACAAAATTTAAAATTTTATTAATTATTTTCAGGTTAGAAATGGGTTTCTTCATATAATAGTGGGTTCCTATACAAGCTTTGGGACGTTTTCCCGGTAGTGGAACAAAGAAATTCAGCTTTTTTTTTAAATTTTGGGGCCCAACATCTGATTTAGCTGCAAGAGTTAATGTACTTCAAGATTACCTCCCCTCTTAACACAGAAAGAAGGTTAATAAAAACCCAAAAACAATTTGAAGAGATAAACCACCACCACCATCATCTCAAAAAAAAAGATTGAAGAACAAATTGTTCTTCATCATTTCCACACAAAAAGCGTCCATGTACCCAACCGTAATTTTAATGCCTATTAAAAATTTCCCCTTAAAAATGGTGTGTAGATGGTCTGAACTATTAAACACAGAAAAGGAAGTCAGAGAACCTAGAAAAAACTCTGTAGATGAAAACCACCACCATCCATCCAAAAAACCCAAAAACTTGAGGAGGAACAAATGTCTTCTTCAAAACCTTTTTTCATTTTAGTCCATGTACCCCAAAACCATAATTTTAAATGCCTATTAAAAAATTCCATTAAAAATGGTGCTGAATGTGTCTGAACATTAAAAAAAATTTGTACCTAGAAACAATTTTGAATGATAAACCCCACCCTCTCATTCAAAACAAAAGCTTGAGGGGGGAACAATGTCTTCTTCATCATTATAAACCCATTGTCCCCTGTACCCAACCCTAATTTTAATGCCTATTTTAAAAATTCCCATTAAAACTGGGGGTGCAAATCATATAGATTTGTTTTTAACTTTAAAAGATTTTGAAATGCTCAAAAAAAAAAATGAAAGCTTAAAAAAAAACATGGGAAACAAATTTGAAAAATATTTGCAAATAAAAAAAAATTCTTTTTTAGCAAAAGACTAATTCATTTGCTGTAATTCAATTTTTGAAGCTGATCTAAAAACTTATATTACTACAAATATGACTATGAATATTTAAAATATGTAATTGTTTAATATTTTGATTTGAATATTTAAAATTTATGTATAAATGTTTTATATTTTGAGTCTTTTTATATTAATTCTTTACATTATACTCTTTTTCTCATGATTTTTTTGAAATAATTTTGTTTATACTATTATGTTAAAAAAAATGTTTGAAGTTTGAACATTGAATGAAATTTTGGATATTAAAAATAAAATAAATGAAAGAATTATTTCATTTTATTATACTTTGTTTATTTCGTTCCATTAATTAAGAGAATGTTATATCTTGTGCTTGTATTGGCCATAAGATAATTATTATCTTTGAAGACTTAAATCTAATTTTTGAATAAATTCTTCGTAGATCAGTGAATCCATATTTTTGGCTGAAAAGATATAAAATCAATTAACGTTTAAATTTTTTTATATTTTTTTTTATGAAATATTTTTCAATATTTAAATATTTAGTTAATCTTTAATAAACTAACCTAATTGATATAAAAAGAACCAGTCGCCTATTTTACATTTTTTGGAAATTTTTTTAATTGAAAGACGATGGTGACGATGAACTTTCATAATTAGAATGGTATTTCTAATAATGGGTACAAAAGTTGCTAGTCGGTATATTATACCCAATACTGAACACACTGCCAATATGATAAACCTAAAATAATAAAAAAAGTTTAACTATAGCAAATATCAATTATTATTATTGTTGTTGTGCCGAATATGTAAAACTGGTCAATTAGCAAGAACTCCTTTAAAATTAAGTTATTTTTGGAATTTTCTCTTAAAGATATATTATTTTCATTAGCCTATTTGAAATGATATTATTATTATGTAATATAACTAATAATTATTAACTTACCAAAAATATAAAAAAAGAAATATTTTTTCATTAACTATATTCAGAGAAAGAACACAAAGACTATCAATTTTTTCTATAGATCCAGATGAACCATGTTTGTATAAAGTACACGTTGCTACTTTTGGGAATAATTCATTCATATGTGTACTGGAAGCTATTACTTGAGTACCATAAGTTAAAAATTTGTATCCTAAAAATCTAAAAAAAAAAATCATTATTATTATATTATATTGTATTATTATTGTTTAAATATAGTTAGTAATATCATCATATATTATTAATTTAAAAAATAATATTAATGTAACGTACCTATTAGTCAAGTATATTTGTCCTATAACATTTACGAAATTAAGAATTTCGCAGCCAAAAAATTTGTAAACATAAATATTTTGAGAATGTAAGTTGAGTGTAAAATAGTTTATTAAGTATTTAATTCTATTCTGTTTAATTGTATCATCTACAATAGAATTATTGAGATGAGAGACTAACATCTTAATCTTTCCTCCTTCTAATATTTTCCATAAGTAATGAGGAAAGTAAAACATCATAATCTGTGTAAATTAGAAAAAAATAATTAAATTATGTTTTACTTAAAAAAAAATAATATTTTTATTATTCTATTAATGATATATATAATAAAAAAAATTAACTAACCTGAAAATAGAGAAATAAGGCAACCCATTGGTAATATTTATGATAAAATTTGATTTTTCCATCCTTTGAAGTAGTATAGGTAGAAAGAATCCAACAATACAGGTTCATGACTTTAGAATCGATATCATTTACTACACAGTCAATTGGATCACCAAAATATTGTTTCTGTGTTATTAATATACAAAATATAACTAAAAATATTATTGTTATTTTATAATGAAGAGAAAATATTATATTATTAATATGAAAAGCCTTTGTGTGAATATTTTTGAAATATTTTTTATGAACATTATTAAAGACTGCATACATAATTAAATCTTTTAAAGACTAATTATTGAAATATATATATTTGAATATTTTTTTTATGATTTATTTTTTTTTTACTCATTTATATATAAATAAATCATTAATATTTTTTAGCATTTATATATAAATTATTAATATTTTTAAACTCTATTAAAAACATGGAGAAACCAATTGAAAAAAAACTAAAACTCTCTCAATATTGTAGTAAATACAGAAAAAAAAGTTATTAATAATTTTATCTTATCAATTAAATTGTTTTTAATTTGTACTAAACAATGGTTTAATTACTATTTTAGTAAAGATTATAATGACAGATCTAGACTTAGAATTAAATTAGAAAAAATGTTTGATGATGAAATAAAAAAAAATTAGAGAAATAAATTAGATAAAATGTGTAATGAATTAAAAAATAATTCAGTTTTTAATAATAATCTAAAACAGAAAATAAACAAGAACAAGAAAAAGAAGATAGAAATAAAAGATACATGCTTCATTATGTAATATGGATAAATATTAACATTTTTTCATTATATATGATTGAAATATTTTTGAAATACTCAATTATTTAAAATAAAATTTGTTCTGTAATTTGAATATTTTTTTATTTTTTTTTACTAACCATTTATATATAAATTATTTATATGTTTTTAATTTTATTATAAATATGGAGAACCAAATGGAAGACACTAAAATGTCTCTCAATACAAATAAAAAAGTTATCAGTAATTTTATCTTATCAATTAAATTGTTTTTAATTTGTACTAAACAATGGTTTGATTACTATTTTAGTAAAGATTATAATGACAGGGCAAGACTTGATAAAAAAATGGTAATTAAAATAAATAAAATGTATGATGAAGTAAAAAAAAATAGTGAAAAAAAGAAAATTAAATTAGATAACAAAAACAATTCAATTTCTAATAAGCTAGAAGAAAAAATAGAACAAGGAAAAGAAAATCAACATAAAAAAGATACTTATTATATAATATCATAATAATATATTAAATATTACATTTTTCCATTATACATAATTGAATATTTTTCATTGTATATTTTTTTAAGGCATTACAAATCTTTCATTATTTTTTGATTTGCAAATTTTGTTTATGACTCTCTCTATATGTTTTGATAATGTGATAATATTTTTATAAGGAATATTACAATAATTACATAAAAAAAAGTTTTCCATCTGCATCTACTGTGTGTATACGTTCATGCTTTCTCAAATACTTTGAAGTAAATGGTTTCTGACACCATTACAAAGTTTTTCTACAAGTGTAAGTGTTTTAAACCCAAATGTACTACATTTATATGTTTCCTCAAGCATATTGACGAGTAAAACTCATATGACAATAATTACAAATGAATTTTTTCACCAGTTGAATTTTTAAATGTTGTCAGTAAATAAGATATTACTGCACAAATGTTTTATTACATATTTTCACATTGTACTCGTTTACTCTTTGGTTTAATGTGAGGTTTTGATAGATTTTGAAAGTTGGGGCTGTTTGAATTATATTTACTATCATCTTATTTTGGAGGGGTAGTGTAGTTTGAAGTGAATTTGTTTTCTCTAAACTGTGGCTCACTCTCTTGATTGGCAGTTAACCCTCCTAATAAATTTTCTTGTATTAATGAGTTTGTGTAGTTTGATATTATGATATCCATTATTAATGAATTTGTGTAGTTATACCATATTGTATCCAAAGTGTTTTGAAAAGATGATGTCATTATATTTGTTTCTAAACACTTAACAGACGAAATGAAGTTCTTAAGTACCGTCTGATTGATTAATTTTCGTTTCTGTAATAAGAGAAATAATAAAAATTTTCAATTTACTATATATAAACTTTTATATCATAATTTAAATTATTTTACACAAACAAGAAATATATATATAAAAAAACGGAAGAATGTACCATAATACTTTGAATACAATTGTGACTATGTTGATGATATTATTGCCTGTATCGCCTACATCGGATAATGAAAAAAAGTGTATCTTTTTGTATCCAAGAGATCTTTTAAAAAAGAATAACAATATTTTATTTCCACTTCCTATAATTATACAAGTTGAAGATCATAATCAAAAACCTTGGGAAAGCTATTGGGAGGTGGTGACTAAAGAAAACACTTCAATAGTGTGTATTGAAATAAATGGTAATAAAACTGATACTACAATTCGCTATAAAATTTCAAATTGTAATGACAGTAATGAGTGGCAACATCGAATTTTCTATCCTGAATTCAATCCTGGTAGAGGATTGTGGAATAATATTTATTCTATCTTTTTAAATGTTGCCGACAATGATTTGAGTATCGATCTTAACTATAATAAAAATTATACTATTAATTACCATTTTAACATAACTAATCAAAGTTTAGATAAAAAACAACAACAACAAGAGTCTTTAATTGAATGGAGTATTAAAATAATTAATATTACAATAGAAGGACCAAAAATTCGTTTTTTAGATGTTAAAAAATACAATTATATTAAAAATAATCAATGTTTAGGAATTAAAACATGTTCTGATAACAAAAACTGGACATATCTAAGTCTCCAAACTTCAGATACAATAATTCTAGCCCATACACAAAGAATAGAAAATGCCAAAATCGAAGTTAAAGTGGTTTTTTCAAAATGTTTCCCTGAATACTTAAAAGGAATACACACTTTAAATTCGATAGAGTATCCTACTTCTATATTAAAAGTGAATTACAAAAGAAGTAATCATTACCATACTCTAAGTGTAACTTTAGATTATGATGATAATTATCATCCATACACACTAATATCTTTAACTGTTGAACATAAAGGTTTTGATTGTACTGGGCAATGGTTCCTATTAGGTATTAAAGGAGCAGAAGTATTTCCAAACTGTAATAATAACAATAACAATAATAATAATACTTTTTCTACTGCTGCTGCTACTACTACTTCTGCTGCTGCTGCTACTACTGCTGCTGCTGCTACTACTGTTTCTGTTACTAATGAAGATATACAATTTTCATCTTTATCTAACTCTATAAATAAATTAACAGAAAATGAAAAAATTCAATGTTTTATAAAAATTTTTATAGCTTATCTTGTAAATTTGCTTATTAAAAAACAATAATAATTTATGAAACAACAAAAAAAAAATAGTATTATGTTTTTCATTTTTAGTAGTATAAGATGAAGAGAGAAAGTGAGACTATTTAAATACCTCTCTAATTTATGATGAGAAATCAGTATACTCCTGAATTTCTTAGAGAAAGAAAGTGTTTTTAAAGTTGGACAGCTTGGTATGTACTATATATATACTGAAATATATCACTTAATAATTACTGAATATTTAATCTTATTTACTGGGAAAGAGTTATTAACTATATATGTATTTCTTTTT
This sequence comes from Cherax quadricarinatus, assembly GCF_026875155.1. Taxonomy (NCBI): domain Eukaryota; kingdom Metazoa; phylum Arthropoda; class Malacostraca; order Decapoda; family Parastacidae; genus Cherax; species Cherax quadricarinatus. Next base: position 11,320 of record NW_026469298.1, read on the forward strand.
CAGACACTATTGAAGAAGAGTTCCTCCAAATGGATAAAAATGGAAACTGATAATATAACAGGAATGATTTGCAAAGTTTTGCCATATAATAAAGACATATTTCCTATATTAGAATCAATTAGAGAAAAAGAAATAAATAGACTAAAAGATTCTTATTTTGATAAATGGTTCAAAAAAGTAGAAGAAAATACTATTTTGATTTGTATTGCTAAATTAATTACTAAATATTGGTCACAGAAAATGAGAAAGTATGCTGAAAAATTGATATTGAAGAAAGCCATTAATGAAAAGTATTTGGATATTCAAGATATCAATTTTGTAACAATCCTAGATGATAACAATGACAATGATAATGATTGGGTGATTGAAGATAAGGATGATATTATAATTGATCTTATTTGGAATATATTTGATATGAAATCATATTTTGATTCAGTAGAAAAAAACATCGCTTATGGGTTAAAATGACATATGAGAAACTGAAAATTTTTATGCCTTTTCTCACTCCTGAAATCATTGAAAGACATGATTTAACTAAATTTGCATTCAGTCAGGCTGTTGGTTACACACTGAAATTTTTTGCAACTTGACATACTATTGTTTAAAAAGGCTAAGAATTTCATTTGGTTTTTAAAGAACCTCATCATTTTCAAAAGGCTGCAAAGAAATTTACACCCAAAAAAAAACGTAAGAAATTGATCTTTGGTTTAAAAAGTGATACAGCCCCTTGATA
>NW_026469299.1:0-12836 GCF_026875155.1 Cherax quadricarinatus
AAAGTTTTTAGATTTAGAAAGGACACCAGGAAAGTATTGGTTTGGAAATAGGGTAGTTGATGAGTGGAACAGTCTACCTATTGGGTTATTGAGGCTGGGACTTTGGTAGTTTCAAATTTAGGTTGGATAAGTACATGATTGGGAGGGGTTGGATTTGAGGGGGGACTTGCACATCAGAGCTTATTTCTTGGTAACATTGAAAATTGGGTTGGGCAAATGTTTTGTTAGTGGGATGAATTGTAAAGGACCTGCTTAGAAATGGGCCAACGGGCCTGGTCCCGTGTTCCTCCTTTCTTATGTTCTTATGTTCTTAAGCGTCCATATCCACTCATACCCTCTTTCGTTACCAATGCTTGACCCCCTTCCATCCCTACATGTACGTTTAACCCCATCATCTCCGTCGTCACTCTCCTCTTTCTCTGGCCTCTTAACACGCAAGCCGACGGCCGATCACCCCATAGCACTTTTTTCCAACCCTTTCCATAATTCGCGCACCATCAAAACGTCGTTTTTGCAATACCCTAATACTCTCCTTTAAACCCTCAATGCCCCTGGATAGCTTGCTCCTCCTCGTGCATAACAGTCACGCACCTGCCCTTCAAGATATCTTTGAAACCCATACTTTAACCGATTATATTCCCTCCCACGACAAATATAATTTCTTGATACGATTTTTACCCACCGAATCCCACCATTACCAGTTCATCATCCCCCGGCCCCTCATCCACCAACCGTTCCCACAATTGCGCCACGGGTCCACCATTATTTCCTCTGTGATCCGAAAAAACCGCGTCCACCACACTACTCTGCTCACTATTACTGTTCGGGGCACATACAAGCGATCCAGTCTAGCCGCATATCCACGCCTAACAAAAGTATGTTCTTACAACCCCACCCCCTCCAACGTCCCTTTAAAACCCCACTCCATTTAAATAATTCCCCCAAAATCCCCGAACAAAACCCTGCCCCTCTAGGTTCCACACCCTTTTACGCCTTATCACACAATTCCAATCACCCCCAATTACAGCTACACCCCGGCAAAGCACGCAAATAATATACTAGGACATCCTTCACAAATTTATTCTTAATACCACATCTCCCCTGCCGGACCATACACACACACCAAACTCATCTGTACCCTACCCCACCAAACCCATCTAAAACGAATCACCCTCCCCTCCCCACCCTCACAATGCCTCACTACAAACGGGCTAGTTTCCCTTACCAGGATGGCAACTCCTCCTTTCAACCTTATCGCATGGTCCACATACACATTATACCCTTTCACCTTCAACTCATAGCCTGGTCTGTAGTTGTGTTCCTGCACGAACACCACATCAACACTATTACGCACCAAATATTCACAAAAACCATACACACTTTCTCTCTGATCTCAATCCATTAATGTTCAATGTCATGCACTTGAAGCTTACAGAGGGGTTTTTTCCTTCTTGACCCTGGTACTGTCTTGCCACCAATCGTTTCGTGGGACACCTCGGTCTCTCCTCCCCCCCCCTTTAGAAATGCTCTTAACCAACTCCTGCCCCTTAGGGCCGCTGTGTCCTCTCTGCGTAACTTCCGCCCAGGACTTTTTGCCAGTGCGCTGAGCAGGCGTGATCACGTCCTCGGAGTCAGATAGCGAAGCAGCGCGCTTCCGTGATGCTCCCTCTGCTTGCATCATGTCGTCTGTTACATTGTCCCGGTGGACCTCCACCTCCACCGCTTGCATCAAAATATTCTTATCACACTGCGCGGGACCGCAGATCCTTTTTCCACGCCCTGATCCACAGCAGACCCAAGAACTAGGTCTGGACTCCCAACCTTCCCAATACTCTTTCACCAAAACACTTTTAAAAGCCATGGCTAATGAGCCCTTCCACATCGCTATCACTCGCAGTCGGGGTGTTCAATTCCAACACCTGAGCTGCGTTCAATGAAGGGGTGTCCCCCCCCTCGTCCCCACCTCTGACTCCATCTCCTCCGTTCTCTCGACCCTCCTCACTCCAGGAACCCACCTTGTGTAGGCAAAGTCACATAAGGAAAATCTTGCTCCTCACCCTTCTCTACTGCTGTATGTCGTTGCCGTTGTTCCATGTTGCCACGGCCCCTTTCCCAAACACAGAGCCGCTAGGTGATCATATGACCCACATAACCTACAGGTCCGGCGTTGCCCAGCGTATGTCACAAACACCTGGGTCCGAAATTCTGGCAGCACTACGTACGACGGAATAGAGTAACGTAACGTCATCTCACAGAATACGTTCCTTCAAGTATCCCTGCGTATGGCCCATAGCCCACTTCCCAACAGAGGCCATATGTACTGTACCAATTTGCCCATCGCAAGACGGATGTCAGAATCTTTCCCCTCGAATGGCACATTTCTAATCTTAACCCATGTGTAAATGGCGAGAAACGTCGTGAAGTCGCACGGTCACAGCGGAGTTAACTGGCAAAGTAACCTCCTGGTACTTGTCTACCACCGCCTCATACACACTAGCCAAATTAAACTTGACAAAGATCCTCGTCTTTGCCATTCACCGCTACTCCACATATCTCCTCGTTAGCAATACCATATGTATCTCGTATGATGCAGGTAGTAGCAAGTCCATAGAAGTTCCTGCCCACGCCCCACGGATAAGCTCAACACAGACTGTTTTTATGCGTCTCCACTGGCCTGCACCATGCTGTGAAAATATAACTGCCACTAATCAACGCCAGGGGCAGCAGCAGCGCACGTCCTCACTACTCAAAGGTTGAGAGACGAAAGAGGTAGCTCGCCTGAAAACAGCAGAGGGGTGCAGAGCACAACCGCACTCAAACCGGGGTCAGGCAGCGAATTAAAGTGTTAATTAGGCATTGTTCTGATATAAAATCTGTTTGAAATACTTAAAAACACTGAAGGCTTTTTGGCTAATCATACACTATGAGCATTGATTTCCATCTCAACTAAGACAAACTAGCGTAATCAGCATAAGAATCAAGAAGTATCACAATTTAAGTGAACATCACAAGCAAATACAAATCTGTCTAGAACGAAGAGTGCGGTGGTGTGAGACAAAAAGTTTATCAGTCGTTAAAATTTTTATGTAGTCCAAGTGAACTTTCTTTGGAAACTCACTTTTAGCGGGCTCTGACTTTATACTTATACTTCTTAAATGCTTAAGAATTCTAATAGGCTCAATTAATTTTCAAATTAGCTTCTATAGATTATCTTCTTTACTATGAATTATCAGCATTACTTTAAACCCTTACACTATCTGATTCTATTTAGTTTTAGTGTTTGTGATGCTACTCACAGTAAAATCATGAGTAGCTTTCTTCTCGTTCTTGCTCATTCTTTCTAAGATGAGTTGAGCTTTCCTTGTCTTTTTCACACTGAGATTTTTGAGATTTTATCTCAACGTAGCGAACAAAAACTCACAGGGATGATGTTCATCATACATACTAAGTACAGAACAAAAAATATCTTCCTTTCATAATTTTCAGAAAGGGTTAACAAGCATTTTTACGTTGTGTCTTTCCCAGATGGTACAGTTAGTGTTGACCATTAACCCCAAACCACGTCAAGAACTTTACCATTTGTAAGTTCAGTTAGGACGTTTCTCGACGAATGATGTGTTTACTAACACTTTGGAATTACCATCAATCAGATGGACTCTCTGTAGTTACCCGCTTTCCTTGAGGGGGAAAGAAATACTAGGTCACTCAGGTAAAGGGATAAAAAGAAAAGATTGCGAGGGAAATCATAAATAACCTGGGAATGGGTGAGTGAAAGCAGTAAATAAAACAGATTCCAAGGAAGAGGAGAAAAATTGGAAGATTAACAACTTAAACTACAACAACTGTTACTATATCTACTGTAAGTGAACACTATACTAGTACTACTATAACTAATGTTGCTAGTACAACTAACACAGCTACTATTGATACCACAGCAATTGCTACTCCTACTACAGCTACAAAAATGTTAACCAGTGACTATCACTACTACTGCTACTACTACTACTACTACTACTACTACTACTGCTACTACTACTACTACTACTACTACTACTACTACTACTACTACTACTACTGCTTTCTACTACTACTACTACTACTACTACTACTAAATACTACTACTACTACTACCTACAACGAGCAATACTAATACTACAATACTACTACTATATCAAGAAGGACTAACTCAGAAACTAATACTACTGAAACAATAATAATAACTACAACTACTAGCACAACTACTGTGACTTAAGACCCCACGATTCACCCACTACTCACCCCCACGATCACAACGTGGTGATTACTTCTAAAACTCTGGATTTTTTGTTCACCCATCGGGACCCATAAAGCGACCTCGGGTGTATGAGGCAGTCAGCTGCCTCTAGTCTGAACTGTAAGATGGGTGGAGGCAGGGATAGAGAGGTGAATAGGTGGGGAAAGTGACGAATAGGCGGAGAAAACCGATTGAAAGGTGAGGAAATGGATGGATATGTTCGGAAATGGATGAAAAGGTGAGGTAATGAATAGATACGTGGATAAAATGGAATGATGGGTGGATAGGTTGGGAAAATGGTTGGATGGGTGCAGTGATAAAAGCAGGTGAATAAATGAAGATGAAAAAGGGAGACGTGGGTGAAAGGATAGGTAAGTTTATACGTGTCTACCTATGACTACCTTTTCTAGTTACAGAAGCAGTTCAGTGATACGCGTTTTTCCCTTTATTGTTTAGCGTATGTACTCACCGAGTAACTTTAGCAAGAGTCAAGTCTCTGCTCATGAGCACCTCTGTAAAACTGTGAGCGACCGGTCTTACTAGTTCCTGGCATCTGAAGACTTGTCATCCATATGTTTTGAAACATTTTATGGAGTTTACGTCTGCTGTTACTTCATTCGGCTCATTTCACTTCCTTACCGGCTTATGTGTTTGCTTTCGCAAACATTCTCACGATACAAAAGATCAACGTCCAGATCTGAACGTTTTTTTTACATTTCTTCAATAACCACATTGCTAGAGGTATCGCAGCAGATGTTTTTATTTTGCGTATCTGTAAATAGAAATACGACTTTTAAAAAATACCATTTTTAGAAAATAACATTAGAAAATTGCAGGAAGCTTAAGAAAATGACGTTGGGAACAACGTTAGGAAATTAACGTTATGAAATGGAAAGGTTGGGGGCGCGCGCGCACACACACCCCACACACACACACACCCCACACACACACACACACACACACACACACACACACACACACACCACACACACACACACACACACACACACACACACACGCACACATATTGATGATCAGGCTAAAGTTATTCAGTTAACTTTATAATCACTACTAAAACAAATTGCATAATATTAACTATAATTTTTAAAGGGATGGACTGGTAAACCAGCGGAAGGTCTCGGTCAGATGACCAAAATCTCCAGCTGTGGGCCATCATATGACTAAAATGAAAGGCTTCATTTCGCCATCTCTTATCATTGTAAACATGTTTAACAAATCACTTAGAAACAAAAAACAATCACATATACTTAAGCTAGCAAAGGGTACTCCACTCCCTGAAGCTGAAGACCCGACAGACATCATCAAATAGAGGCCAGTTTCTAACGTGCCATTATTATCCCAAATTTTGAAAAGATAATGCATAAGAGAATGCATGTATTTATAATGAAATATAATACACATAACCCTTGCCAGTATGGTTTCACACTACGAAAAACTAAAAATAAAGAGTAAAGATGCCAGATTCTGTTTATTCAACAGTAGAAAATAATATGGTATAAACCTTGGTAATAAATACCGACAAGTTGGTTTAGAAAGACACGTAAGCAAACACTATAACATATTTATTAGAAAACGTTTCGGTCCTGGGACCTTGATCACTTCTGAAGTGATCAAGGTCCAAGGACCGAAACGTTTTCTAATAAATATGTTATAGTGTTTGCTTACGTGTCTTTCTAAACCAGAAAATAATATGTATCTAATGGACCTCTTCACTCAACTAAGAAAAGCTTTTGACTCTGTAGACGACAATATTATATTGCTTAAAGAAGAATATTGTGGAATCAGAGGCTGTGCCTTCACTTACGTAAAGTGGAACCTTACCAACTGATGCTAGCATAAAACAATTAATGACACTTCCTCATTAACCCAGCCTATTGATATATGCAGCGTTCTAGGCCTTCTTTTATTCTTGATATAAAATAACGACCCAGGTAATGCATTTCTGGAACTTAACCAATACTGTCTGCAAATGACCTCAGCGATACAGTTAGGTTCTTGTCACATATCACCAATAGAGACCTGAATAACTCTTGGTTAAAGTTCATGAATGTTCTTAGGTATACCAGGTACGCATGTGGAACCTGCCATGTTCGGCTGACAGGCACTATTGGAGATAAGCGGAACCACCTACCTGCAACATAGTATTTGTATTTACCACCTCCAGGACCTAAGTCCGGCTAAGCAGTTACCCTAAATATCTTAATAAATATTGCACTCCAACAGCATGTCAAGTCATAAAATTCATTTGTTTCAATTCAATCCAATCAAACACCCTCAGAAAAGCAAGTTAGACGTTAAAACCCATAACACTCAAAACCTTACCGGGCCACCTGCCTCCAACTCTTCCAAGGGCAACCCTTTTCCTCCTTCCCTCCACCCCATATTTATATATCTTTCTATTCATCCAAATTTGTTCCATCCTTTCAAATTGCCCAAGTCATACTCTCTCCAGTCTGGATATCAAAAGGGAGTGAGAAAGAAGTAAATGTGTTAAGAAATATGGGCCAAAAGTACTACAGAATTGACAAAGAAGAAAACAGAAGTCAGGGTGTTCATTGAGGCATGTGTGGAGGCAAAGACATTTATCCAGGGAACAAAAACTGGGAATGTTTACTTGCATTACCAACATTCTTATAGGGTCGGGAAGGATGGATTTTCAACGTTATAAGGAGGAGAAGGCTGCAGGGAGTGGAGATGTCGTGCTTGATGGCGATGACTTGTTTGACCACTACACCACTATGACCATGATGGTGTTGTGGTCTAGACCATCGAGAGTTAATCTGGCTTCCTGGGAGGCTGCCTCATGCCTCGAGTTCGAATTTCAACCAGTCACAATATAGTGCTATGTTATTAAACCACTCGATTCCGTGGCAGTTTAAATTTATTTAATATTCCTTAAAACCAATCATATATATATATATATATATATATATATATATATATATATATTCGTTGTGTTCAGATTGCTTTTCTCAGATTTATGGCAAAAACCTTGAAAAACCCTCTATAAGAAAAAGGGAGAGAGGAGAGAGAGAGGAGGGGGTGGAAGAGCGTGTGTATGTGTGAGTGAAACAGAGAGAGAGAAAACCAGAGACTTACTAACGTTACGACACACACACACACACACACACACACACACATAATATGGGTGGCCCTAGAGGACGGAAATCCAGAGATCTGGTAGACGAACCAGGGAGGAAAGACTGGGAGTTAGAGCTCCAAAAAAGGGAGGAAGAGTGGGGAAGGAAGATAGTAGAGCTTGGTAAGAAAATGGAGGAGCGGATAGCTGAGGAGTGCAGGAAGTGGGAAGTACAGGTCTTAGCAGCAGAAGCTAGGATACAGTGCTTAGAAGAGAAACTGCAAAACCTGAAACAGATTAGAGAGACAAATGACAATTCAGATGTGACATCAGGAAATTCATTGTCAAGCGCAGACAAGGGGACGGTAAGCAACAACGGAGACATGCCATACGCGAAGGCCTTATCAGACCCACGTGGGGCCAGGGAAAAGACGAGGAGTACATTAAGATCAAATGACAGGTCCAAAGACAATGAAGGTATGCTATATGCAGAGATTCTAACAGCCAACTGCAGTAGCAAGGGACAGCTGGTCATGAAAGACAGTTCACTGAGAATAGAAGTTTCAGATATGACAGGGACTGAAGGCAAGAACATGTCAATGGAAGGAAATAAAATGCCTCAGAGGAAGCAGATGGAGACTCAGTGGGAGGAGGAAAGGGCGAGGTCAGTTTTTGTGCACGGGCTCCAAGAAGCCAAGGGGGACAACTTTGAAGAAATAAAACAGGAGGAGAAAAAAATGCTTGAAGGCATCATGAAAACAATAGGGGAGGGCAATATGACCCAGGTGACAAATTTTCAGAGAATTGGGTGGTTTGCGAGTGGAAGGATACGGCCTGTCAAAGTAATTTTCAAGGAAGAATCAGTTCGAACCAGGATTCTGCAAGAGAAAGCAAGACTGAGGGACAAACAGGGGTACCAGAGAGTATACCTCGACCGCGAGAGAACACAAGACGAAAGGACTACACTGAAAGAGGGTACAGAGACGCAAGGAGGAACGAGAGGCAATGACGAAGATGAGCAGGACCCAGACACAGGAGGAAGGGGAAACACACCCCACAGAATCTCCCACCTAAAGACTCCAACCACGACATTCCCAACGCAACTGAGCAACCTATACTACAACCCACTCACTGTTCCCTCTGCCACCAACCCCCATATCACAAACCTCACCCCAACAGCTGTCCCTTATGGGCATTCTGACCCCACCCCCATCATCACAAACCCCACCTACACCACAGCCCCATATAGGCCCCCACCAAGGATCTCGCTCCCCCAACCCCAATATTCTTGCATGACCACAATGATAGAAAAGAAACTGAAAGTTTGGTACACAAACGCGGATGGAATAACGAATAAACATGAGGAGTGGAACGAAAGAATCAGTGAAAAATCCCCAGACATCATAGCAGTCACAGAAACAAAACTCGCTGAGACAATAACAGACACAATCTTCCCAATGGGATATCAGATCCTAGGAAAGATAGAAGGAGTAGAGGGGAGGAGGGGTTGCACTGCTCATAAAACACCGATGGGGATTTGAGGAAATGGAAGGCATGGACATGATTGGAGAAAGAGACTACATTGTAGGTACAATTCAGTCCGGAGAACATAAAGTAGTCATTGGAGTGATGTATAACCCACCACAGAACTGCAGGAGGCCAAGAGAGGAGTACGAAGAAAACAGGGTGATGGTGGACACACTGGCTGAGGTGGCAAGAAGAGCTCACTCGAGCAGAGCAAAGTTACTGGTAATGGGCGATTTCAACCACAGGGAGATCGACTGGGAAAACCTGGAGCCACATGGGGGTCCCGAAACATGGAGAGCCAAGATGATGGATGTGGTACTTGAAAACCTCATGCATCAACATGTCAGGGACACAACCAGAGAGAGAGTGGAGGATGAGCCAGCAAGACTGGATCTTGTGTTCACCCTGAGCAGTTTTAGACATTGAGGACATCACTTACGAGAGGGCCCTTGGAGCTAGCGATCATGTGGTTCTGAGTTTTGATTATATAGTAGAGTTACAAGTGGAGAAGGTAACAGGAACTGAAGGGGGCAGGCCAAACTATAAAAGGGGGGACTACACAGGTATGAGAAACTTCCTGCAGGAGGTTCAGTGGGACAGAGAAATGGTAGGAAAATCAGTAAACGAGATGATGGAATATGTGGCAACAAAGTGCAAGGAGGTAGAGGAAAGTTTTTGTTCCCAAGGGAAACAGAAATAATAGGAAGACCAAAACGAGTCCTTGGTTTACCCGAAGGTGTAGGGAGGCAAAAATAAGTGCAACAGAGAATGGAAAAGGTACAGGAGGCATAGGACCCCGGAAAACAAGGAGATTAGTAGAAGAGCCAGAAACGAGTAATGCACAGATAAGGAGGGAGGCCCAGCGACAGTATGAAAACGACATAGCATCGAAAGTCAAATCTGACCCGAAACTGCTGTATAGCCACATTAGGAGGAAGACAACAGTCAAGGACCAGGTGATAAGGCTGAGGAAAGAAGGTGGAGAACTCACAAGAAACGATCAAGAGGTATGTGAGGAGCTCAACACGAGATTTAAGGAAGTATTTACAGTAGAGACAGGAAGGACTCTGGGGGACAGACCAGATGGGGACACCAGCAAGGAATACACCAACAAGTGTTGGACGACATACATACAGATGAGGAGGAGGTGAAGAAACTGCTAAGGGACATCGATACCTCAAAGGCAATGGACCGGACATCTCCCCGTGGGTCCTTAGAGAGGGAGCAGATATGTTGTGCGTGCCACTTACCACAATCTTCAACACGTCCCTGGAAACTGGGCAACTACCTGAGGTATGGAAGACGGCAAATGTAGTTCCCATTTTTAAAAAGGAGACAGAAAAGAGGCACTAAACTATAGACCTGTGTCATTGACGTGTATAGTATGCAAAATTATGGAGAAGATTATCAGGAGGAGAGTGGTGGAGCACCTGGAACGGAACAAGAGTATAAATGCCAACCAGCACGGATTCATGGAAGGCAAATCCTGTGTCACAAACCTTCTGGAGTTTTATGATAAAATAACAGAAGTAAGACACGAGAGAGAGGGGTGGGTTGATTGCATCTTCTTGGACTGCAAGAAGGCCTTTGACACAGTTCCTCACAAGAGATTAGGCAGAAGCTAGAGCATCAGGCGCATATAACAGGAAGGGCACTGCAATGGATCAGAGAATACCTGACAGGAGACAACAACAGTCATGGTACGTAATGATGTATCACAGGGGGCACCTGTGACGAGCGGGTCCCACAGGGGTCGGTCCTAGGACCATGCTATTTTTGGTATATGTGAACGAACATGATGGAGGTTAGACTCAGTGTGTCCCTGTTTGCAGATGATGTGAAGTTAATGAGGAGAATTAAATTGATGAGGACCAGGCCAGGACTTCAAAGAGACCTGGACAGACTGGACACCTGGTCCAGCAAATGGCTTCTCGAATTTAATCCGCCAAATGCAAAGTCATGAAGATAGGGGAAGGGCACAGAAGACCACAAAAGAGAGTATAGGCTAGGTGGCCAAAGACTGCAAACCTCATCAAGGAGAAAGATCTTGGGGTGAGTATAAAAACCGAGCATGTCTCCGGAAGCACACATCAACCCGATAACTGCTGCAGCATATCGCGCCTGGAAAACCCGAGAACAGCATTTCGATACCTTTGTAAGGAATCGTTCAAGGCACTGTACACCGTGTATGTCAGCCCCATACTGGAGTATGCAGCACCTGTTTGGAACCCGCACTTGATAAAGCACGTCAAGAAACTAGAGAAAGTACAAAGGTTTGCGACAAGGTTAGTTCCAGAGCTAAGGGGAATGTCCAATGAAGAAAGATTAAGGGAAATCGGCCTGACGACACTGGAGGACAGGAGGGTCAGGGGAGACATGATAACGACATATAAAATACTGCGTGGAATAGACAAGGTGGACAAAGACAGGATGTTCCAGGGAGGGGACACAGAAACAAGAGGCACAATTGGAAGTTGAAGACACAAATGAGTCAGAGAGATAGTAGGAAGTATTTCTTCAGTCATAGAGTTGTAAGGCAGTGGAATAGCCTAGAAAATGATGTAGTGGAGGCAGGAACCATACACAGTTTTAAGACGAGGTTTGATAAAGCTCATGGAGCGGGGAGAGAGAGGGCCCAGTAGCAACCGGTGAAGAGGCGGGGCCAGGAGCTAAGACTCGACCCCTGCAACCACAATAGGTGAGTACAAATAGGTGAGTACACACACACACACACACACACATACACATACACACACACACACACACACACACACACACACACACACACACACACACACACACACACACACACACATACACACACACACATACACACACACACATACACACATACACATACACACACACACATACACACACACACAATACACACACACACACACACATACACACACACACATATATATATATATATATATATATATATATATATATATATATATATATATATATATATATATATATATATATATATATAATTAAAAACACAATACAAGTAGTAAAATAATTCCAGGAAACGACAACAAATTAACGAATCATTTCTGACAGGAACTCAGAGGGAAAATAAATTTCCCCTCAACAAATGGACCAAAACAGCTGAAGTTGGTGGTCCTCTATCAGTCGTCTCGGTCAATCCATTATAGTTTTTTTTTAGTTCCCACCATAAATCGTGGCAGGATTAGCCCGTGATGAGAACTTTTACTTTATTACCACCGTGGAAAAGAAAAAAAAGAGAGCGAACACTGACGCCCATCCTTTCTCCTCTTGCCCATCTTCCTCTCGTATCACCCGTGACTTTCTCTTTTTTTTCTCATTCTCCCTCTCCCTTCTTTCTTTCCCCTTTCCTTTCTCCTCCTTCCTCTCTCCCTTCCATTATCTTCTTCATTTATTTCCATGTACCTTTATCTTTCCCTTACCCTACTTCCTGATCTTACCCTATCGCTACTCTTCTCCTTTTCCTTCTCTTCCATTTCGCTTTCCTCTTCCACTATTTTTCTCCCCTTTCTCTTCTTTCTCCTTTTCTATTTGCATTATTCTGATACTTCTTGAGTTTCCCCATTACTTACCGTCATTCAAACCCCGTTACATAGTATTAATATTCACTGAGTAATAACACAATACCTGTTATGAGTCGTAATGTGGTGGGGAGTTTCCTTCCTCGCTCCCATTTCACCTCTTTTCTTTGGTAGTGTGTTTCTCTATGGTGGGGGCACTTCCTCAGTCCCACTTCACCTCTTTTCTGCTGTGTGTTCGTTTGGAAACAAGAAAGTGTCTCCCGTTGATGATCCGTTTAGTGATTCAACAATAGCTGGTTGACGGTGTTGAGTATGTATCCAAACAACAGCTGGTTTACGGTGTTGAGTATGTATCCTAATACCAGCATGCAAACAATAGTTCTTTACGGTACTTGGGATG
>NW_026469300.1:0-11984 GCF_026875155.1 Cherax quadricarinatus
CGTTTTGAATTGTTTACAAAAAAAAAATCACAGTCCTGTACAAACCTTGCAAAAATTTCTAAAAAGTGCAGAATTTGTTACTGAAAACAATGGGCTAACTGCATTTCCCTGGGACAAAAAAAAAATAAAAGGGCGGCCAATTTTTAACATGTAAACTCTGGCTGGTATATTCTTGGCCATTTAAAAAAAATTTAGCAGAGAATCCAGCAAGCCCATCACCTAATTCAAAACAGTTCAGGAATAAGACTAAAAAATGTTAAGCAGCGTTTAGTTCCTCAGTTTAGTATCAAATGCATTAGACTCCTGATGTAGGATGGGAAAAAGATCTCCGTTTGGTTATCACAAGGGCTAAATATCTGAGAAAGCAAATTTTTCGCTCTAACCCCTTGATGGATGAACATGTGAAGTCAGACATTATCATATTAACTCACCAGTGAGTAGTGGTAGTAGTGGTGGTGGTAATAGTAGTAGTAGTAGTAGTAGCATAGTAGTAAAAAAACATCAGACAAGCCTGGACTAAGGCCCTGGGCTCGGGGATTAGAAAAAACTCTCGAAACTCAAAGGTAAAGGAATTAATATTATTATTTATTCACATCCGCAGTCAATCTTTTTGAGGTTATCTTCACTGGTCCCCTAAAAACAGGTCGGGGAATAAAAGTAACAAAATCCAAGAGACAAAATTGTTTTCATGTTGTTGGTAGTAATATTTCCTATCGGAAGGAAAAAAAAAATTTCTGACCGTATTTATTGTTTACAGAACAATCTGCAAGGTAAAATAAATATTATTAATTCTTTTATAACGAACATGAGCTTCTTTTTTCTACTCGTTTTTTTTTCACTTTGTCTTGCAAACTTAAATGTAAACAATATTTGTGGTAGAGTGGACAAAAAATCTTGGCCCCAAGAAATTGGCTGACGCAACACTTTATTCACGTATTTAAATTTTTAAATTGACGAATAACCAAATTAGTATTTTTTTTATTAACACATCGGCCGTTTCCCACCAAGGCAGAGTGCCCGAAAAAGAAAAATTTTCACCATCATTCACTCTATCACTGTTTTGACAGAGGCGCGCTTACACTACAGTTAAAAAACGCAACATTAACACCCGTCCTTCAAAGAGTGCAGGCCTGTACTTCTCATCTCCAGGACTCAAGTCCAGCCTGCCGGTTTCCCTGAATTTCCTTCATAATATTACCCTCCTCACACTCCAACAGCACGTCAAGTCCTAAAAACCATTTGTCTCCATTCGCTCCTAACACGCTCACGCACGCTTGCTGGAAGTCCAAGCCCCTCACACACAAAACCTCTTTTACCCACTCCCTCCAACTTTCCCCGGGCCGACCTCTACCCCGCCTTCCCTCCACTACAGATTTATACACTCGAAGTCATTTATTTGTTCCAGCCTCTCTACATGTCCGAACCACCCTCAACAACCCCCCTCCCTCAGCCCTCTGGATAATTGTACCTTCCTCTGGATAATTCTAACCACGAGAAGAAAAATGACCGGTTACATTTCTATTCTTGTCCTACTACATTACGATTAATACTATTACACCACTATTACTACCACCACACTGCTACCACTATTACTACTACTGCTATTATTACTATATTCATGGTGAAGAGTTAAAATTAAAACTAATTCTTGTAATATAACAGTTAACGTTCTTCAACAGCCTATATGAAGTTATAGTTAACGTAACTGAAATAATAAATTGTATATATTTATTATGTTCAAATCCATCAACATGCTATCATAATTATTAGATTTATTTAAAAACCAAAATGTTACTAATATATATTACAGCATCGTTGAAACTTACAATGTATTATTAGGCTACTTCCTGACCCGGCTACGTAAACATCAGTCATCCTTAGAAGTTCCACTTATGAATAAACGTCAGTGTCATTTGTCTGAGGTCAGTTGCATCGTATTTCGTGTCTGGGGTCAGTCCTTGCAAGATGTAGTCTCTCGTGGACCAAGCAAATGGAAGGGAAAACTCTGCTCTCGAAAAGGGATCGAGTTTATTACTGACCCAAAAAAAAGGAAAGGGTAAATCTGACCTTACAGAGGGGTAGAGTTTACCGCATCAGGAAGGGGCAACTCTACTACTTGGAGAAGGTTAGTTAGGTTAGGTAAGGTTTGTCAGGAAACAAGACAAGTGTTTTCCTGACGCGGATCATAGATGATGACCCGCCTTTGGAGCTTTGGTCATCTGACCGAGGCCTTCCGCTGGCTTACCGGTCCACCCCTTTAAAAATTATCGTCATTTATAACCATTATTATATCTCTTTGAGAAGGGTAGAGTTTATCAGGGACCCAGCATCAGGAAGGGGCAACTCTACTCTTGGAGAAGGGTAGAGTTTTTCAGGGACCCAGCATCAGGAAGGGAAAACCCTACACTAGAGAAGGACTGTATTCATCTAGAAAACAAAAAAAAATGTTCGTAATAATTTCAATGAAATATTTCAGATGGAGGCAAGAGATTTAAGTGTTATAACAGAAGGGACATAATTAAAGTGGTGCGCGCACACACACACAACACACACACACACAGGCAGATAGACTGACACACACTGCCATACACAGCTTATTACTTTACGTGTGAACTGATGATTCCCGGCAGCTGAAACTACTTTTTCTAAATATTTACACTAAATGCATTCACGATTTAAATGGCAGAATACTAGCTTTTACATCCACCAAAGAGTTAATTATTTAAGTATGAAACTACTCTCAGTAATGTTGTCGCTTAATACATTACGTTAGACTACATCAGATTCTTAGCCTTGACTAACACAACCTTTCATGAAGGATCAAACCCAATAAACCAACATTCTCAAGTGTTAATGCCTCAGCGTAAACATAAACCCAGATACGACGTAAAACCCTCGTTCATACCACCCCCCTGAATAACCATATCGACGCCTCACGTAACCACAAACTGAACCGACACTTGTAAACAATGCCAGATCAGCCAAATTATGACAATGTAGATCTTAAGTAAAAGGACACAAATGCAACTAATGTGACATTTTATTGCGGCAACGTTTCGCTCTCAAGGAGCTTTATCAAGCCGTTACAACAATACATGGACACAGAGGGTATAATAGGCTTAGAGTGAGGTGTAATACTAATGGTAAGTAGTAGTAATATTAAGTTATAGTAGTAGTAATACAATATGGTAGAACAATCAACTTGCACATAAGTAAAAGGTTATAAAAGCTATTACTTGAGTAGCATAACCTTTCATTCATGTGCAAGTTAATTGTTCTACCATATTGTATTACTACTACTATAACTTAATATTACACTACTACCATTAGTATTACACCTCACTCTAACCTATATATACCCTCTGTGTCCATGTACTGTTTGTAAAGCCTTGACAAAGCTCAATAAAATGTCACATTAGTTGCATTTGTCCTTTTACTTAACATACTGTCGGTAATTCTACCAATATTAATATACAATGTAGATCTGTAAAAACAATGGATACAATACCGACAAGATGAAATTAAGACACATGTGCAACATCTGGGTATCTTTATTGTAGACTTTTTGCCATCCAGTGGCTTTATCAATACAAATTCCAGAACATAACGTAAGACAGTAGAACTATGTACAGAAGATGAGGTAATCAGTCCCTCAACCTTAGAGTAGGTGCGAATAGAGCACCGTAGTCGTGGATAATCTGAAGCAGAACGAACGAAAGTTCAGGTAAGATCCCAAATGGGATGAGCGGGGAAGACGGGACAGACGAAGAATAGTGCTGGAAGGAGTGTTCTTAGTCGTAGAAATAGAGCCAGGGCTTAACCCAGCAGCGAAGGCGATCGGGGACAGATATTGTGGTGACGTGTACTTAGCCCTGTGAAGTTCTGTCCACGATGTCCTCTCTTGAGCAACTGTACCAGCAGCTGAAAGAGGAGCTTAGGGTTGCTAAGCTTGAGATAAGGCGACTGAAGGAGGAAAACAAGAGGATTCGAAGTAATCATCCGTTGTGAGTCCTCATGTCCAAGAGAGGAACTTGGTCAGTGGCCGCCACATGGAACAAAGCTAAATCAAGAAGTCTGTTGGAGTGGCAGAAACAACGAAGATCCAGAAGATTGCTGTGGGGACTTCCAACCCATTTTCGGTGTTACCAGACGAATGTGGATTGTCTACTGGGAACGTGACAACGAGCACCAAGGGAGCATTGCAGATGTGAGACATCCCTTTATACCCCAATGAAGACCATCAAGAACGTCACGATAAATTCCACAAATGAAGGTAAGAACCATTGTTTAAATTGAGAAGCAGGTTAAGTTTATGGAATAGGGCCTTTGTCTAAGGGACAGGAAGAGGAGGCAGAGGTATGTTTTCCTGGGGCTGGGATGGGGGATATAGTTAGCCGTCTGGGCGACATCATGAAAGATAATGGGAGCAACCCATTATCTACCCATGCGGGGGGCAACGTGTTTGGGAGACGTAGGAGTGAGGACTTGATTTGCAAAGGGATAGGTCAGCAATAGAGATAATTAGGAAGAAGGGTCTGAACCCTGTCATATGTGGGATTTGCCAAGGAGAGGAGTTGGAAATGAAGGTTGTCCAGGGCAATTGTGTCCAATTGCTGGCTGACAAATACTTAAGGAAAATGCGGTAACATCATTGAAAACTGGGACCTTTTTTATGGCAGAAATGACAGGGTATCCAGGGAGGGGTTTTCACTCATCTCCAGCGCAACCAAGTCAATGCCCAGGAACCCAAAACCCTCGAGCCTCCCCAGTGTCAAGGTCAAGACCTCCTGCAACCCTACCTCAACAAAGAAACAGAAACAAGAGGACGGGAGCCTCAACAGGGTACATGGCCAATGCGATCAGGCAGGGGCCCACAAACGAGCCCCCAAAATGCCATAGACGAAACAAAAGGCACTCCTTAAACCCAGACGGGGCCTTTGCGGGACCAACTGGCGCCTCACCAGCAGATCCCGCTACCCAACCTGGTAACAAGCAACGCCCCAAAAGTGCATAAAATAAAGAACCCAACCTCAGCAGTCCCCTACAGAACCAAAACAGCCCAGATAACCCAAACTGTTCGAACCAACCCAACAGGCCCCCCCGGGGAAAGGATCTCGTAGCACCATCAAGGGCCCCACGGATCTTATTGCAACACAACTCCACGGAACAACGAGCGCTTTCCGGCAGAATGGTCAGTACGCTCCTGAGGGTGCTTACGACCGAGGAGAGACAGTGGATCCCATGAATTTGCGGGTTTCCCTCAGAGCGGGCAGGACTCAGTCTCCAGCTCAGGAAAAACGATCGATGGAAAAACCCTCGGTACCAAACAAACCTAAAGGCCTACAATGGAACTTTCAGGTCTGAGGGGCAAACAGCACCTCTGCTGGAGGCAGAAATTTTCGGGATCGGGTTGACATCGTCTTGCTAAAGAAACTCTGACTGTCCCGACTTGTGCCCAAGCTACCCGGGTTTTCCTGGGTATTTTCGGCACGGGAAACCCGGGCGTTCAATGCAGAGACCAGCTGTTTTTGGGTACCCAATCAATACCTCACGGGTTAAGCCAACCCTGTGGACGTGGGGAGGGAGTCGAGGTACGGGCCACCTTTGCACATACCTGGGTGCCCAAATTACCATCTATACATTACAAGAACCCAAGCACATCTCGACATTGCAAAGTTTCCTCCCCACTACACGACGAGTGTATTTTATGGTGGAATTTATCAAGCACATCACCATTGTGCACTCTCACTCAGCAATCAATGCTGTGGAAGACATATACAATGCTCCTGCACGATTCCCAGGGGTAAAGTTGCTAAAAAATGGAGACCCCACACACCTGTTGGGTGGCTGCCTCGACCTACTTCGGGTCAAGACAACTCGCAGCAGACCACATGGGAAACTCATCCTCACCTTGTCATGACCACTTGCATGTCACCACCTTCAACATAAAACAGCCCCACAATTGGCTGCCTCCTAATGGGAACTAAAGAGGCCAACGGGAAGGTTTTTCCAGGATTATCTTCATGACTGGTGTCCACATACCCCTATCCTGAAGACGTGAACAGTGAACAGGAGCTATTCACTTTTCTCATCCAGGCTCGAGTGCGCAATTCCAAAGTCCGCAGGACGCACTAAAAAGAGACTGTGGTTCTACAACGACGAGGTGCGGGAGCAGAACCCCGGATCAACTCTTTTAGGAAAGCATACGGGCTTTAACCTACAGCAGAGAACAGGAAATACTCTGAGACCATTGTGCAGCATGCCCCACTCTCTCTCCTCAGGGGAAAAAAACTGAAAAATTGGCGGGAGTGGTGCTCAACATTCGGGCATCACACCATCTATCTGGAATGGGGCAAGCTAAACATAGAAACTGGCAAGAGCAAGCCGACCCAACCGGGCAACCCTGAACCCATCCCAGGTAGTGAAAACGGGGGAGCTTTCACTTGGGGGAGCCCCACCAGCTCCCGGGGACATCCAGAATATACAGACGGATCTTCGGTACAGCACCAGCTAACTATCAAGCCTGCATGTGAGTCAAAGATGTAAACTGATGAGCCTCATGGACTTGGAATTTCAGACGGTGCCATTAAGAACCAGGTGACACTGCCAGGCATGTGGTGTTACATACTCCATGATTGACGGCGGGGCAAGTGGATGGGGGGCCCAATACAGACATCATTAACAATCGGAGGGCCAGGACACTCCCAGCATTTGGGAAGAAGGCTACCATCGTACCAATTCCAAAGCCCAAGGACCATCGCTGACCAGCTGCTTACCCAAAGACTGCTGAGAGGATGGTGTTAAACTGCCTCCTAGGGAAAACTTGGAGCCCACTCATCTCACATTTTTGGGCTTCACCAAATGGAGTGGGTTTACAGCGGGTGCATAACCATTACAAACCCCAGATTCTGATAGTAACAAAAACCTAGTCAATCGTTCCTCGACCCTTAAAAGGCATTTGAGTACCCAGCCCCTCAGAAATTTCTGGAATACTAGCTCGGAGGAATCAAAGGTTTGCCTCCGGGCCTGGATAGAGTCCTACCTTAGGGGAAAGGCAGGCCTGTGTCAGTTTTCCCAGGACACTACTCCCCTTTAAAACCCTGGAAAACGGTACCCACAGGAGTGTGCCCCCTTTCCTACCCTGTTTAACACCTATGCAGGAACTTGTGAGCCTTCCCTTTCATAGTGGTACACACCCTCCTTTCACTATGCTGATGATCTTGCACCGTAGTGAATGGGAAAGCAATTTAGAACGACAGGTCAAGAGAGTTTTGGGCCCTAATTAAACGCGTCTTGCAAAAAACTAGCCTCAAGATCTCGCCGGGGAAATCTTTTGCAATGATGTTCAAGGGATCAGATCCTGTGAATAGATTACGTATTCAGGATATAGAACTTGAGTGGACAGGCTCCTACCTGTACTTGGGAATCTACATTGATAAAAGCTGACCTTTCAGAAACAGGCCTAGTATGTCAGGTCCACGTGCTCTACTCCAGACTCAACCCATGAGAGCCATGACGAGGCACCATGCAGGGGCAAGCAAAGATGTACTTTTGCTTGTACTATAAAACAAGCTATACGCTCGCTCATTGACTATGATGCACCGGGGTTAGCTCATCCTTCCCGCAGAGCAGGCAAAGGGTGGAGGTCGTACAAAATCAGGCGATAAGAACTATGCTTGGGGCCCCCATCTGAACCAACACAGTATGTCTCAGATCTGAGGCTCGGCTTCCTTCCCTTTGGGTGACAGAGTAAGATACATAAACGCCTGCAAAGTGGCCGCGATTCGCACCAGCAGCAAGGTACCCCACTAAGGACGGATATTGACAACCATGGCACAAGATTTTCCCACACTCCTTCACTGCTACTCATGGATTCGTTCGTTTTTGCTGCGGGCGGAAGCTGCTGCCATACAACTACTCCTTGAGACGAGTTGTGACCTTCCTGTTGCTGGTACCATCCACCACCTCCCTGGCGCCAGATCCAGCCGATGTTTGCATCATGCAACTACCCATCTCTAAGCGTCTCTGCAGTCAAGACACCCTCAGCAATCATGCTGAGACAAGCATGGCACTGGCAGAGGGAGGCACATGTGCAGTGTATTTCACAGATGGTTCTGTTTGACCCTGACAGGAAGAGAGCAGCAGCTGGACTGTACCACAATTGGGACCCCACACAAGGCTGGCTACTCCTGACACTGCACAATCCTTCAAGCTGAGCTGGTGGCGATTTAGCAGGCATTGTCCCCATGCCCTACGACATCGCTCCGACCTGTCATACATGTTGATTCAACCTCTGCAATCAATGCCCTCTCCCATCCTCAACCACAGGACAATGTTCACCTCATCACATCGATCCTGAGCATAATGGCAGCCTTAGAAGTTCAGGGTAAAAAGATTGACATTGAACTGGATCCCCAGCCAGCTGGCATCCGGGGAAATGAGCGGCAGATGATGCAGCCCAAAGGCAGCAACAACTTCCACGTGTTGGGATTACTGTCCCAATCAGCCTACGACAAAACCAAACTGGTGGCTGCCAGAGCCATAAAATTATCGGGGAGGTCTTAGGTGATACCCTATCTCAACAGTGGTACCCAGCAGCGACTCAGGAGAAAACCCCCTCCATATTATAGAAGCTGGTCCGAGCACAGTGTACCGCCATCCATCGGCTTCTTTGGCTTTCCCACAGCCAAGATGATGGAAGACAAGGGAAGGAGGAGATGTGCCAATACGGTCAGCACTTTTTCCGCGGCCCCTAACACACTATCTTCTGGAGTGCGAAGTTACTGAGACACTCCGCAGGGAACTAGGAGTGATATTCCCTCCCAAAGAGGACCCGAGATGACTGCGGCCACACTAGTGTAAACCATGGAGTCAACAAACCAGACAAGCTGTTACCTGTGATAACGACATATCCTCCTCCCACTATGTCCACAGTTAGGAGTACATATGGTGTTGTCGCTTATGAGATGCACCAGTTGAACTGACCAAAGAGTGCTTGAGCAGCATACGTCGCATCATGTAGAAACCCTTTTTCCTCGGGAGCCAGAAGACGGGTCATCGCAAGATTGAGACCCGTGCCCGGACTACGGTCTTGGCGAACATTATACATACATACCTTGCTGTTGCATTAAGAACATAAGAAAGGAGGAACACTGCAGCAGGCCTGTTGCCCATACTAGGCAGGTCCTTTACAATTTATCCCACAACAAAACATTTGCCCAACCCAATTTTCTATGCTACCCAAAAATGAGCTCTGATGTGCAAGTTCCACTCAAATCCAACCCCTCCCACTCGAGTTCATCAAATGCCCCGTGGAGTCTCTGTGGAGGACACAGGCGTACCTTACATCGTCTCTGTTAGAGGCATTTTTCCATGTTCATTCAGGCGGACTGCAAGATCTCTGCCTGTTTCGCCTACATATTTCTTGGGACAGAACCCTCAGGGGATAGTGTAGACTCCTGCTGTAGAAGTTAGAGGTGTGGGGCTGGGGTTTCGTAGTGAGGTCTTTGATAGATGATGTTTATGGTGGAAACGTTGATATTACTCCATAACAATGCCCGGCGGATTTCGTGGCAACATCGCCACATGGGAGTACTATGAACTGTTTAGGGGGCTGTTCCATGGGCGGTTTGTTGAGGATAGCTTGGCCTTGAGTCTGCAACTCGGATGAAGAAAGATGGGAACTGAAGACGTGTAAGGCTTGTGTTATGTAAGTGCATTCTTCTTTTAAAACAAGGGCTGGAGATGCGAAGAGCTCTCAAAAAGAAGCCAATGAGGACTCCTCTCTTAGTGCGGGGTGTCTTGGTGTGAATAAAAATGTATAAGATCGTCCCTTGTTGGTAGGTTTTTCTATACACTTGAGGAGAAGTTTGTCACTGTCGGCAGAAACTGCACAGTAGAACGTCCCAGGAAGGAAGTTTGCCATCATTTTCGAGTTCAATGTAAACTTTATTGATGGTCAACTGCATGATCTTTTTGAGAAGGGCCTGGATATTGAGACGTCTCGGATAGAAAAACCAATATATCATCAACGTTCTTAGCCAGGTAACGGTGTTGGGAATGAGGGGGCTGAATTTCTCTGTCTCCAGGTTTTCCATGAAGAGGTTGGCAAGCACAGCACTGAGCGGCTGCCCATTGCCATCCCAAAGCATTGTTTGTAACATTGTCCTGATACTTGAAGAATTGAAATTAACACAAGTTCCACTAGATTGATGAAATCTAGAAGAGGTAAAGGGAGGTCGTGGTTTTCAGTGGCCTCTCTCTCAGAATGTTGATTGCAGCGTCATAGGAACGTTGGTAAAGAGGGCTGTGACATCGAAGGAAAACCATGCTTTTGTTTTTGACATTTAGGTTGGAAATTCGGGAGAGAATGCACCTGAGTGTTTGAGGTGGGTTTGACTGATGGTGCCCAGAAGCGCTGAAAGGTATTTGGCAAGGTGGCCGGTTTAGTCTGTTGGTGCACTCCCTATGCCCGAAGTGATAGGCCGTAGTGGGATGCCAGGTTTGTGTGTCTTAGGAAGGCCATACAGGCGGCTGTATGGCACTAAAGAGGAGTCCTCTTTGGGCTTCTTCTTGAGAGCTCTTCGCATCTCCACCCCTTTGTTTCTAGAAGAATGCACTTACATAACACAAGCCTTTACACGTCTTCATTCCCATCTTTCTTCATCCGAGTTTGGGCAGACTCAAGGCACAAGCTATCCTCAACAAACCGCCCATGGAACAGCCCCCTAAACAGTTCATGAACATCAAAATGGATACAATACCGACGGGTTGTTAGGTAAGCCCACATATGCAACAGTTAGACAACTTTATTCCGAAACGTTTCGCCTACACAGTGGGCTTCTTCAGTCGAATACAGAAAATAGGCGGGAAACCAGTAGAGATGTGAAGACGATGTAATCAGTCCATCACCCTTGTAGTCGTGAATTTGAGGTTGTCAGCCCCTCGGCCTGGAGAAGTTCAGTTCAGTTTGTTCCTGACTATGGAACTGAACTTCTCCAGGCCGAGGGACGACAACCTCAAATTCTACGACTACAAGGGTGATTTGGGCTGATTACACGTCTTCACATCTCTACTGTTCCTGCCTATTTTCCCGTATCGACTGAAGAAGCCTACTGTGTAGGCGAAACGTTTTGGGAAAAAAGTTGTCTAAACTGTTGCATATGTGTCTTACCGATAAGAACTATGCTTGGGGCCCCCCCTCTGGAACCAACACAGTATGTCTCAGATTTGAGGCCCGGCTTCCTTCCTTGGCTGACAGAGTAAATACATAAACGCCTGCAAAGTGGCCACGATTTTTGCACAGTCAGCAAGGACCCCACTAAGGAGACGGATATTGACAACCATGGTCAAGATCCCACACTCTTCAAAGGACTACTTATGGATTCGTTCGTTTTTGTGCTGCTGGGCGGAAGCTGCTGCCTATACAACAACTCCTTGAGAAGAGTTGTGACCTTCCTGTTGCTGGGTACCATCCACCACCTCCCTGGCGCCCAGATCCACCGATGTTTGCATCATGCAGCTACCCATCTCTAAGCGTCTCTGCAGTCAAGACACCTCAGCAATCATGCTGAGACAAGCATGGCACTGGCAGAGGGAGGCACATGTGCAGTGTAATTTCACAGATGGTTCTGTCGACCCTGACAGGGAAAAGAGCACAGCTGGACTGTACCACAATGGTCACACACAAGGCTGGCGACTCCCTGACCACTGCACGATCCTTCAAGCGAGCTGGGGCGATTCCCGCAGGCATTGTCACATGCCCTACGACCATCGACTCCGACCTGTCATACATGTTGATTCAACCTCTGCAAAACAATGCCCTCTCCCTTTCCTCAACCACAGGACAATGTTTACCTCATCACATCGTCCGAGATAATGACAGCCCTAGAAATTCAGGTAACAGATCCACGAAATGGCCCCCATGTGGCATCCGGGGGAAAAGAGGCAGCAATGATGCCCAAGGGAGCAACAGACTATCCACA
>NW_026469301.1:0-11520 GCF_026875155.1 Cherax quadricarinatus
TCCGACCCTCTCTGGTATCCCAGAGGATGGCTTTGGGGGTCTTTCGGGCGACAGGTGTATCTCTGGAAGCCACCTTTCGGATTCCGGGGGTGTGTGGTCAAAGGAGGTATGCTTTGTGGTGGATATCCAGCCGCCCTCTCTTTTGTCCACCGAGGTAGCTCGGCAGATGTGAGGTTGCTATCCCGGGGATTGCTGGTTTACTGGCATGAAGGGTAGGGTATGGCACGGGTTCCATGCTGCATCTGTGCTACTTGTGGTGCTGAGGTCCTCTTGGGCGCGGAGGGAGATTTCCGGCCCTTTCATTCCTCCTGGGAACTATTCCTCCCCGCTCCCCCCTTTTTTTTATATCTTTTTTTTTTATTTTTATTTTCATCTTTCTTTTTTTTTTTCCTTAAAAACAAAAGAAAAGGAGTAACCTAACCATGGAGTACCCAGTCCATTAACCTACTACCCCCGGGCCCCTTCTTGATACCGCACCCCATTCTGACCAGCCTCGTTTTTTTGACCACTCTTCGGACACTCCTGATGCCCCTGTACCTCTTGCTGGTACTGTTTCCTCACCCGCTTCAGGTACCGGGGCTTCAACTGACTCCTTCGATTTGTCTGACCTCTGCTCTTCTTTTGACTATGCTTCCGGCCTCTCCCTCTACGGTGCGGCAATTTTTGAATCGCCAACCCGTTTCATGTCGGACCAACTCCGGTCCCACTCCTAAACGCCAACGACAATCTCCTGATGATGATTACTTCGTTACCTTCCCATTCTACTCGGAAAAAGACAGACACGTCATGCACTCCCTCTCCACACTCGGCTTAGGACCACACAATGGACTAAATTCTTTACTTTAAGACCGACTTCTTCTACTGCCTATCTTTCCGACCATGGTATTGGCAAAGCAACTCCTACGCCATGTTGGTAGAGATATTTCATTTCATGCTCTCAAGAGCAGTACGTGCATTGTCACTGTCCAGAATCCTACCCAAGCTCATGATCTCTCTCTCCTTTTGCATATTGATACTACTCCTATCACTATTGAAAAACATCTTTCTCTCAATTCTTGTAGTGGCACTGTCATTCTGCCCTATACCATAATCCAACAGAATTTCCAGACTTGTGGCAATGACATTCTTAAACAGCTGGAACTCCAAGATCTCCCAATTCTCAAGGTAGACACTTGTGTTCTTCCTGCCCGCGGGCGAAGATGATACCCTTGCAATGTGGCTCGTTTAACTTTTGACAGCCGTGAACTCCCACCCTCTGTTTATGTAGCAGGACATCGGTTACAAGTTCGAAAGGTGATTCCTACACCGCAACAGTGTAGAAATTGCTGGTGATTCGGCCACCCAGCGAAATATTGCAGATCTATAGTCAAATGCCCAGTCTGTGGTGCCAATGGCCGTTCTAGTACGTCTTGCAATCAACCTCCCTCTTACACAAATAACCCGCACATAAAAGAGAGAAGCTTACGATGACGTTTCGGTCCGACTTGGACCATTGACAAAGTCGGACCAAAACGTCGTCGTAAGCTTCTTTTATGTGCGGGTTATTTGTGTATCGTTCCAGTCACGGTATTGTGCCTTTTTTTGGTTATTAACCTCCCTCTTGCCTTATTTGTCATGAGGCTCACCCTTCGTACTCTCGCCGTTGCCAGGTCTACTTAAATGAGCTGGAAATTCGTTGCCTCAAAGAGGCAGAAGGTCTCCCTTATGCTATGGCAGTTTCTCATCTCCGCCTCCAAGGGAGACTACTCCGTGTTTCTTTATTCTCGTGTTTCAAAACGTCCTCCCACTTCTGGAGTCCCATCTTCTGCAGCCTCCTCCGTGGTTGCCAGTCCCATAGTCACTCCTGTATCTAATTCTTTTGCTGTCCTGGGCTCAGACGTCCCTACTTCAACACCTCAGTCTGTTCTCACTTCTTCGTGTTCCCCCTCACAAACCCTGGTATCGACAAGACCTCGTGCGACACCTCCTCCCAATCGTCCCTCTACTTCTCGGAAGTCCAAAAATCTCCTTTAACCCCTCCTTCCCTTCATCCACCTCCACATTTTACCTTCCCAGTCTCTGTACCTGGGCCTTCCCCTTTCACTGGCTCTGTTACAAGTGTGGAGGTTCATCTTCCTCCCCTGTCCCCTCCCAAGTTTCTTCCTCATCTGCCACCTCCCAGGGTTCTGCCTCTTCTGTCCCCTCCCACACTTCTCCAGTTCCCTCCACCCTTTCGCCCCCCCTACCTTGGTACAGTCCATTACAGTTCCAATCTTTACTCAAACTCCTCCTCCTTCCATCTCCAATATTGTCTCCCATACGACATCTCTGAACTCCGAAACACTTGAAGCAATCTCTGAATATATTGCAGAGACCAAACCATCAATGGACACTGATCCACCCTCTGTTCCTTCTCTTTCCTCTTCTCCATCTGCGCAACTCCTTTCTTCACAGTGCACCATTCCTTCGCTGCTTGAACGTTTTCCGCTGCCACCACATGTGGACTTTTCTAACCCCTCTAGTCCGTAAGTACCCTTATCTGCGGATTTCTAGTATCTTTATCGTTGCCAATCATGGCCTATTTACAGTGGAATATACTCGGCCTCAGGGGTAATCTGGGTGAGCTTCAGACGTTGCTCTCCCAATTTTCCCCTGTTGGTGCTTGCTTACAAGAACCAAAATTACACTCTGCTGTTATCTCTCCCATCTCAGGCTACAATTTATTGTATTCTTCGGATCCTCTTCCTGATGGGACCTCTAACGAAAGTGCCCTTCTTCTACGCACTGATATTCCGTACCATCAGCTATTTGTTCGTACTTCACTGCATTACACAGCACCCCGTATCTACCTGCATAGGTGGTATACACTCTGTTCTTTGTATCTCTCTTCTTCTCGAGCATTATCTATTCTGGATATTGCCTTTCTTGTTTCGTCATTACTGCCACCACTTCTGTTAATTGGTGATTTTAGTGCCCATCATTTCCTCTGGGGGGTCTCACTGTGATTCCCGTGGCATTCAGTTGGAGGCTTTTCTTGCTTCCCACCCCCTCCATGTTTTAAATACAGGTACTCCCACCCATTTTGATCCTCGTACTCATACTCTCTCTTGCATCGTTCTCTCAGTCTGCTCTTCCTCTGCCGCACTAGACTTCACCTGGTCTGTTCTCCCGGATTTACATGACAGCGATCATTTTCAAATCATTCTTTCTTCCCCTTCACAATCACCACCTCTTCGTAACCCACGCTGGCAATTTGATCGGGCAAATTGGGACCTTTACTCACAAATAACTGTTTTTAGTGAGGTTCCTTCTTCGTCCTCCATTGATGAGCTTTTACACTTCTTGTCCTCAGTTTTAACTGCAGCTTCTCATTCTATACCCCAAACCTCGGACAGGCATTCTCAGAAATGCGTTCCTTGGTGGTCTCCTGCTTGTGCTCGTGCAGTATGTTTGAAACATGCTGCGTGGGGCAGGTACCGGTACAATAGAACCACTGAGAGACTTCTTGATTTTAAGCAGAAGCATGCGATCGCTCGCCGTATCATCCGTGGCGCTAAACGCACTTGCTGGCGAGATTATGTCTCCACCATCACCTCTGCTTCCTCTATGAGTGCAGTCTGGAAAAAAGTACGGAAACTGAGTAGTAAATATTCTCCTGACTCGGCTCCTGTTCTGCGGGTTGCCAGTGTTGATATAGCAAGCCCTCTAGATGTTGCCATTGAAATTGGCAATCATCTGGTCCGTATTTCTCTGGTGCTCCGTCTCTGCCTCTCGTTTCTTTCCTCAAAGTCTGCCAGAGAGTAAGCACCCTTGGACTTTTCTTCTCTCAGAGAAGAACAGTATAATGTTCCTTTTACACTTCAGGAACTGGTGGCAACACACTCAGCTTGCCGATCATCGACAGCTGGGCCTGACGACATTCATATTCGTATGTTACAACATTTACATCGGTCAGCCCTTGCAGTCCTCTTACGCCTTTTCAATCTTATTTGGTCACAAGGAGTTCTTCCACAGCTGTGGAACTGCCATTGTTCTCCCTTTCCGCAAACTGGGTACTACGGGACATGAAGCCTCCCACTATCGTCCCATCGCTCTTACCAGTGCAGTTTGCAAAGTGATGGAACGTCTGGTAAATAGACGTTTAATGTGGTATTTAGAGACACACAACAGTCTCTCCACTCGTCAATATGGCTTTCGTAAGGGCTGTTCTACCATAGACCCCTTACTACGCTTGTATACGTATGTTCGTAATGCCTTTGCGAATAACCACTCAGTTATTGCCATATTTTTTGACCTTGAGAAGGCATATGACACAACTTGGAGGTATAATATTTTGGCCCAAGCCCACTCCTTAGATCTCCGAGGCAATCTACCATCTTTCCTTAAGAACTTTTTAACTGACAGACATTTCCGTGTTCGAGTCAATAATGTGCTATCCCCGGACTTTGTCCAAGCTGAAGGTGTTCCTCAGGGATGTGTTTTGAGCACAACACTTTTTCTCCTTACTATAAATGATTTGGCCTCTGTTCTTCCATCCAATATTTGGTCATCACTCTATGTAGATGACTTCGCTATTGCTTGTGCAGGCGCTGACTGTCACCTCATTACAGTTTCTCTCCAGCGTGCGGTTGACCGTGTTTCGAATTGGGCCACCATGCATGGGTTTAAATTTTCCAGTACCAAAACTCACCAAATTACTTTCACTAGACGCTCTGTCATCTCCGATCGTCCTTTATACCTCTATGGCTCCCGTATCCCTGAACGTGATACGGTCAGGTTTCTAGGCCTTCTCTTTGACCGTAGGTTATCCTGGAAACCCCACATTACCTCTCTAAAAGCAACTTGTCACAGCCGGCTGAACCTTCTTAAAACCCTTGCTCATCTTTCATGGGGAGCTGATCGTCAAACTCTCCTTCGCCTACATTCAGCCCTCATTTTATCGAAACTCGATTATGGTGACCAGATCTATTCAGCGGCCTCTCCTGCTACTCTCTCTAGCCTTAACCCCATCCATCACCAAGGATTACGTTTATGCCTTGGTGCTTTTTGCTCTTCCCCTGTTGAGAGCTGAGAGCCTCTATGCAGAAGCGAATGTTCCATCCTTGTCTGATCGCTGTGATGCCCATTGCCTTCGCTACTATGTGCGCTCTCACGATCTCCGCAATCCTTCCATTTATAGAATGGTCACTGATATTAGTAGACATTCTTTATTTGTTCACTGCCCCTGTTTGCTCCGTCCCTTCTCTCTTCGCCTACATTCGCTCTTGTCTTCCCTTTAGTTACCGCCTTTATGTGTTCATGTAGCATCTCACTTTTCCCTACCCCCCTGGGAAGTTCCAGCTGTTCAGGTCTGCTCTTTCTCACTCCCTTGCTCGAAAGCCCAACTGCCTACGGTGGCTTCCTGCTCTCTTTTTCTTGACCACTTCCACTCTCATTCTCATGCCATCGCCGTGTACACAGATGGCTCTAAATCTTCTGACGGCGTCGGATTCGCAGCAGTGTTTCCGGACAGCGTCGTGCAAGGGCATTTACTATCTTTGGCTAGCATTTTTACTGCAGAATTGTATGCCATTCTTGCAGCACTTATTCGTATCGCATCTATGCCTGTGTCATCATTTGTGGTTGTTTCAGACTCCCTTAGTGCTCTACAGGCTATACGGAAATTTGATACACCTCGCCCCCTAGTTCTCCGTATCCAACTTTGGCTACGCCGTATCTCTACCAAGCATAAAGATATTATTTTTTGTTGGGTCCCTGGTCATGTTGACGTACAGGGCAATGAACAGGTAGACACTGCTGTGCGGTCAGCAGTACATGACCTACCAATTTCATATAGAGGTGTTCCATTTCCGGACTATTTTGCTGGATATCAGATTGGAGGGAGAGAGTATGGAGGAGGTGAATGTATTCAGATATTTGGGAGTGGACGTGTCAGCGGATGGGTCTATGAAAGATGAGGTGAATCATAGAATTGATGAGGGGAAAAGGGTGAGCGGTGCACCTAGGAGTCTGTGGAGACAAAGAACTTTGTCGTTGGAGGCAAAGAGGGGAATGTATGAGAGTATAGTTTTACCAACGCTCTTATATGGGTGTGAAGCATGGGTGATGAATGTTGCAGCGAGGAGAAGGCTGGAGGCAGTGGAGATGTTATGTCTGAGGGCAATGTGTGGTGTGAATATAATGCAGAGAATTCATAGTTTGGAAGTTAGGAGGAGGTGCGGGATTGCCAAAACTGTTGTCCAGAGGGCTGAAGAAGGGTTGTTGAGGTGGTTCGGACATGTAGAGAGAATGGAGCGAAACAGAATGACTTCAAGAGTGTATCAATCTGTAGTGGAAGGAAGGCGGGGTAGGGTCGGCCTAGGAAAGGTGTAAAGGAGGTTTTGTGTGCGAGGGGCTTGGACTTCCAGCGGGCATGCATGAGCGTGTTTGATAGGAGTGAATGGAGACAAATGGTTTTTAATACTTGATGTGCTGTTGGAGTGTGAGCAAAGTAACATTTATGAAGGGATTCAGGGAAACCAGCAGGCCGGACTTGAGTCCTGGAGATGGGAAGTACAGTGCCTGCACTCTGAAGGAGGGGTGTTAATGTTGCAGTTTAAAAACTGTAGTGCAAAGCACCCTTCTGGCAAGACAGTGATGGAGTGAATGATGGTGAAAGTTTTTCTTTTTTGGGCCACCCAGCCTTGGTGGGAATCGGCCAGTGTGTTAATAAATAAATAATAAAAGCTACCCACCTTCACGCCCGTTGGCAACAACGTTGGTCTGCTCTGCTCAATAACAAACTTTGTTCTATTAAACCGAGTATAGGTTACTGGCCATCTTCTTGTCACCAGTGTCGAGGTTGGGAGACTACTTTCTCCCGCCTTCACATTGGCCATACTCGTCTTACTCATAGATATCTCACGGAGAGGCGCCCTGCTCCTCTCTGTGAGAATTGTCAGGTTCCATTATTGGTCAGGCACATTCTGTTAGACTGCCCACTTTATCAACGAGCACACAGAATTTACCTCCAACATCGTCTCCACTCTACTACTCTCTCTACTTTCCCTTCTCGCTGATGGACCCACTTTTCATCCGGACTCTCTCATTGACTTTCTGACAACAACTGACTTACTCCACAAACTCTGATGATGATACCTTCAGCCCTTTCTACCTCAATCTCTTGCTACCCTCTACCCCCGCACTATCCCCTGCCCCGCTGTTTTCTGTAACCTACTAATCATCCCTCCTCCCTTCTGCCACCCGATATCTTCGCTTCCTTCCTTACCCTGCAGTGCTGTATAGCCCTTGTGGCTTAGCGCTTCTTTTTGATTATAATAATAATCCTGAAGCTCTTGCAGGTCTGCAGTGGTTGGTTCTTCCTCGTCGTTCTGCATCAACTCTTCCACATCCTCGCCCCAAACCTCCAACCCCAAGGACTTCCCCAATGACACAGTAGCTTCCACTACTGGCATAGCCTCCTGAGGGTTAGCCCCAAACCCTTCAACATCCATCTGTTCTACACATTCTGGTCACAGTTTCCTCCAAACAGAGTTCAAGGTCCTCTTAGTCACTCCCTCCCAAGCCTTACCTATAAGGTTTACACAACTGAAGATATTGAAGTGATCTTTCCAAAACACTCTTAGGGTCAATTGAGTGTCTGAGGTCACTTCAAAGCACTTCTGAAACACTGCTTTTGTGTAGAGTTTTTGAAGTTTGAAATGACCTGCTGGTCCATAGGCTGGAGGAGAGGAGTTGTATTAGGAGGCAAAAACTTCACCTTAACGAAATCAAACTCCCCTGCAATTTCCTCTTGCAAGTCATGAGGATGAGCAGGAGCATTGTCCATTACCAGGAGGCACTTGAGTGGCAATTTCTTTTCCTGGAGGTATTTTGTCACTGTGGGGCCAAACACACCATAAAACCAGTCCAAGAAAAATACCCTAGTGACCCATGCCTTACTGTTTGATCTCCACAGCACACAAATTACCCTTGACGATATTGTTTTTCCTGAACACTCTGGGAGTTTCAGAGTGATACACCAATAAAGGCTTCACTTCGCAATCACCACTAGCATTACTACACAACATTAATGTCAGCCTATCTTTCATAGGCTTATGTCCTGGGAGTGCCTTTTCCTCCTGAGTAATGTAGATCCTGTTTGGCATTTTCTTCCAAAACAGGCCTGTTTTGTCACAATTAAACACTTGTTCAGGTTTTAGGTTTTCAGTCTATGTATTCCTTAAAAGTCCTTCACATATTTTTCAGCCGCATTTTTGTCTGAACTGGCTACCTCACCATGCCTTACCACACTGTGTATGCCACTACGAATCTTAAATCTTTCAAACCAGCCTTTGCTGGCCTTAAATTCATCAGCAGCAGCACTATTTTGAGGCATTTTCTTAATGAGATCATCATGCAACTTCCTTGCCTTTTCACAAATTATAGACTGAGAAACACTATCACCTGATAATTGTTTTTCGTTTATCCATGCCAATAACAGTCTCTCTACCTCTTCATTTATTTGTGATCTCCATTTTGAAAACATACTTGAACCTTTTGCAACAACAGCTTTCTTGATTGCCTGTTTGTTCGCCAAGATAGTACTGATGGTTGAATGTGATTTGTTTTATTGCCTTTCCAACTCAGCCATACGCACTCCACTCTCATATTTTTCAATGATCTCCTTCATTTCCATCGTAATTCTCACCCTTTTTAACACAGGCTTGGCACTTGAAGCTTTATTGGGACCCATGGTGGCTTATTTAGCAGTTACAAGCACCAGAAATAGTGGAATAACCCAAAATATATGGGAGGCACATGTGGAAACCGACCACAACAGCTTGTAAACAAGGGCACACTGACTTTTGGAGTCTTCGGGCACATCGACACGTTCCAGACAAACGTCGTTGGTTAAGTTTTTCGCCGTTGGTTAAGGCATTTTTTTTCTACTGCAAAAAGTGCCGTTAGACAAAATTGCCGTTACTTAATGCCACCATTAGTTGAGGGTCAACTGTATATAGTAACCCTGCCAGAAGTATTCGAGTGTTGGGTAGAGGGTAACGATGCAGTGCAGTGATGTGTCACATCCACCATTTTTTACAGCTCTTTATTTGTTTAGTCAGATTTGGATCCCATAACTTTGCAATATAAACCACACCTTTGATTGTTAGAGTGAAATGTTCTTTAACCCTTTGACTGTCGCAACCCCAAATCCTGAAGTGTCTCCTGGTGTTGAAAAATATTTGAAAAAAAAAAATTGTTTTTTCTTATGAAATGATAGAGAATCTTTTCCCAAGGGTAATGACACCAAAAGTAGGGAATTTGATCAAAAACTTATGGAATTACACTCTTGCAAAGTTAGCGACCTCAGCGATATTTACGCATCAGTGATTTCGCCCACTTTGAGCCCTATTTTCAGCCACTTCCATTGTTCCAGGCAACCAAAAAATATGCCAATTTCTTTAGAACTCCATTTGTTCTATTAATTGAGTAAAAGAAACTGCCCATTTACAGATTTCAACTACCCAATAAAGTGGTCAATTTCAGGCAAATTAAAAAATATGCCAATTTCAAAATGGGGCCCGGAATGAACAATTCAAACATTCATAGCACTAAAATAACATTTTCTCTGTTCATCAGTCACATATCCAGGCCCCTCTTGCACTACTCTTGCTTTCTATTTTGAATTTTTATTCACACAAAAAATAGAAGATTTACTGTTATGCAGACTACTGCAATATTGTAATAATTGTACAAATAATGTCAACCCATTCGTGACTGTGTATTAGAATGGCTAGTTGGACATTTATTGGACAATGAGGTCATTTGTTTACTCTTGAACATGAGCAAAAATCAAACATTTCAGCTACTTTGAGCTCCATTTCAAGGTCCTTTTCACAGTAAAACCAATCAAAAATCACCTCTATTTTTATAATATGTTTTCAATTCTATCAAATGAAACCAAGAAAACAAGAATACAACCATAAATACTATACAAAAATACACCTCAGAGTCGGCATTTTAATCCAAAAAACACAGTCGGAGTTTTTTTTTTTCTCATTATGCACTGCATGCTGCAGGATTTTTTTATACTGTGCACACTGACCACACAGACCCATTGTCTCACATGTGGGCCTACCAGCTTTCTCCCGCTTGATTTGAAGCCACTAGAATTTTTGAGTATATATACGTCAGACACATTGGCATGTAAGACGTATATATACAACCGAAACAGTCAAAGGGTTAACCCATTTTTAAAGATGAATAAATCTCATCATAATTATGTCAGCCCTTACTCATGAGACTCAATTTGTCAGGAAAAAATTAGAATTTCTCTTGCAGATGTGAGTACCCTACTCTGTTAGTATGGTTATCTCACTTTGGCCATTAAATTCTTCACTTTTACTCTTTAATCTTTCTTTCAGCATTGTTCTGCTCAGAGATAGCACATTCAACTTTTCCTCACTAAAAGCTTTTGTTACCTTTAACTTTGGTTTCTCACTAATCCTTGCTACTTATGTAGGTAATTATATTTATCTTCCTTCTCTCTCTGGAGCCCAAGCAGGCATTAGCTCTAGATCCAAATCTTATTTTGCCATTAGTGTTCAGTAAATTGTTAAGAAAAGAGAGAGGTTAGGCACAGCCTCCATTCTAGTGCTCTGATCAGTGACCGAAGCCAGCTAGTCTGCTACATTAACTTGGTTGCTAATATTTTCTTATTTCTTTTAGGATGACTTGCAGAAACTAATCGAGATGAAGAAATAAGCTGTAAAGCTGTATGATATCTTCATAGCTAAACGAAGCAAGTGAAGGTACAGGGGTAAGGACTTTCATAGTGGCAATTTTATGTGAATGTTTTAGCTGTAACTCTAGGTAACTTGGACCAACAAATGAAGTATAACTTTAAAGTTTAACTGATACAACTTAGAGAACCTAATACTCAGATGGAGTTACATCACAAATGTTCATACTAGCTCCTGTGGAGTCTATAATTATCCTGTGATATACTGTAGATTATTTTTAGCTTTCATTTCTCTATATTCATTGATAATGAAAAGAGCATACCATATTTAGTGATATATAAGAGGGCATTTGTGCTATAACATTTTTTTTTTTTTTTTTTTTTTTTTTTTTTTTTTTTTTTTTTGCCATATAGTTTTGCTTAACTTGGTGTAGGGTCACTGGAAATATGAAATTTCACTTTACGATAAGTATTTAGCCTAATGTTCCTAATTTTGAATTGTTGAGATCTGAACACCTGAGGTGTTGAAAATATTATAAACTCACAGTTTTTAAGAATAGTAAAATATGGAAATATAAACACATATGCAGTATAATGTGATCCTTTATTGACAACGTTTCACCCACACAGTGGGCTTTTTCAAGTCACACACAGATCTACCTGGGGTGGAAGGTACGGGAGTATTTATAGTCATGTTCAGAATGTTGAGGTCAGGTGGAGAATGCTGCATCTGATGATCTACCGGGTGGGGTTATAGAGTCTTGGGTAGCTTGGCAGGGGTATTGGACAAGTTGTGAGTAGACCTTCTGCAGTGTTCT
>NW_026469302.1:0-13074 GCF_026875155.1 Cherax quadricarinatus
TCTTGGGATTTTACTAGTTTGTAGGGACTCACATATTATTCATTTGTACCACAACACTCTCGTATTTTGATAATCAATATTGATGTCTACTGCAGATATTTTCTCGACTTGATATTATACTGTGGAAAGGCTAGTTTTAATTGTATGGCTATAAAAACCTCTCAGATTATGATTAAGTCACCAGACTGAGCCGAAAGACTTCTTATTAATTGATTTATCAATTGTCTGTATCGCTCTTGGGTCGTGTAGACCTGAGCGAACGCACTTCAGTTCCCTGGCTGCAGTAGTGGGAGGTGGTGCTTGTCACGCCTCTGTCGTCAGCCCAGGAGAACTACCATTAGTCAACATGGCGTTCAGTTACAGACGCAGGATCAACACTGTCGGCGTTGAACTTCTCAGTGGGGCAATAACGCCAGCTTCAGCCCAGGTATTACTTCCTAAAATCATCAGACACGTATGGCATTCAGGATGGAGAGTTGTACGGAGTAGCATTGAACGGAGCAAGTAGATTTTTTGTGAAACTGCTCTCAGCAACGGTTTACGAGTCGTTGGTCAACCGTTTTCAGGACGTAAGTCTTGATGCAACACCAGCTGTTCGTGTGAGGATGATCGATGTATCCAGACATTATACATGGATTAAACTGCGTAATGTCCCCTTTGAGGCTGATGAGACAGATATCAGAAAAGTTTTTGAGGAATACGGAACTGTTCATTTGGCCCAGCATGGTAAGTGGGTGACGGGTGCCTACACAGGTCTGCCGGAGGGCACTTTTAACCTAAAAATGACATTGCGACACCCAATACCGTCGTACGAGTACCTAAAGGAAATCAGGACACAGGTCATGGTGTCATACGCCGGGTAAAGGCGTACATGCCGACTATGTGGGGAATATGATCACATAGCGGCGGTGTGTGGGAAGCGGCAACGAGCTCCTGGCCCAGGGGCGGAGACATCCGCTTCTACACCGGGGGAAGCAGGTGATGATCAACGACGTGAAGGAGGGCGTGGTCGTCTATGGAGCGAGGTAGTGGATGAGGCGCTTAAGGCTGGGGGAGAGGGTGAGGCCCTTGACCAGTTTCCTGGCCCAGAGACACTTCCAGTGGATCGGGTTGAGCAAAAAGTACAGGAGGAAGTGTTGGAAATTGAGGAGGAATTAGCCGAGGTTCTGAAGTCCTTGTCACCGCCTGAGGACGTGGCTGCTCCTGGAAAGATGGTAGAAGACGAGTTGAAGGCTGTGGTGCATCAACAACAGAACTATTCGGACGACGGGAGTGACAGCGTGACTGAGGTGTCACCGAGATCATTGCCACTGTGTACAGTGGAGGTTGAGGTACATTGTGAGGCATCCCCAGACCAAGCCATGGAGGATGCGCCTGTCACAAGAAAGAGAGCCGCTGCGTCGGATTCAGATGATGTCCTAACGCCAGCGCAGCGGCCTGGGAAGCAAATATGGGTAGAAGGTGAAGGTAGTGGTGGCCATGACAGGAGGCACCGAAAGAAGGAGGGGGTAGAGAGGGAAGTGTGCAGGTGACAAGTGGTCCCACACGTTCTGGTGCCCATCGGAAGAGTGAAGAGAGGAGGCAGGGGTGGAAACTTTAATAGGCCTCCGTGTATGACAGTCAACGTAATGGTTTGTTAATAGTGTAAAGTAGAGAATGGTTTCGAATGTTTCTGAATAAATTTAGAGTGGATGTTGTGTTCCTTCAGGAGCATAATTTTAAGGAGGGTAGGGTGTTGGAGATGGAGGAGTTTCGGGTGGTAACCCTGCCATCTGCCAGTTTGAAAGGAGGGGTGGGTATATTAATTAGGGAGGCGAGCCCGTTTGTTTTGCAGAGAAGTGACGGGGGGAGGGGGGAGGGTGTTGCGCGTAGATGGTTTGTGGATGGGAAAACGTGTGGCCTTTATTAGCGTATATGCGCCTGCAGAGAATAACGTACAGGTGAAGCAGGAGTTTGTGTGTGAAGACCTTGTGTTTTTTTTTTCCGTGCATTACCGGAGGTGGCAATAGTAGGAGGTGATTGGAACTGCGTCATTAGGAGGGCTGATGTGGAACCGAAAGGGGCAGGTTATGTGTCGGTGGCCCTACGAGATTTATTGAGGGAAATTAGGTTAAGGGACGCATTCGAGGGGGGAGGCGTGGGAGACAGAGCATACATTTGTTAGGAGAGGGTATGCAGCGAGGTTAGATAGTGTATCTTTCTCACGGGGTTGTAGTGAGATCTTTCAAAACTGTAGAAGTAGCATGGTCGGATCATAGAGCAGTGTTGGTGGAGGTTGGGTGGGAGGCGCTTGTGGAAAGATACAGGAGTTACTGGAAATTAAATATAAGTGCATTGAGTGATGAGGAGTGCTTAGCAGGATTTTCTGTCCTATGGAAGGAGCTTAGCGAGGAGGCACAGGGAGTGGAAGATGTCGTACAATGGTTGGGATTGTGTAGCCAAAGAAAGGTTTAGGAAATATTATGTGGGGGTGAGCAAACGTATAAATGATTTAAAATATGGCCTTTCAAATTATTTAGAGGACAGGTTAAGGGGCTGTTATGGGAAGGGGGCTGTGGGGGGCAACTATCCAATGGATGAAATTGTCGAGGTCAAGGGGAGACTGAGGGAGTTACAAAATGAGAGGTTTCAAGCGGTAAGGGTGCAGGCAGGGGTAGAGGAGGTGCTTTGGGGAGACAAGCCATCGGCGTGTGTGTTGCGACGTCAAAAACAAAGACAGCTGGTTACAGCTATTCCGAGGTTAGAGGTACATGAGATGGTGGGGGGTTATAGAATGGGACAGGAGATACTAACTATGAAAGGAATGTGTGCGTATGCGGATAAATGGTATGAAGGGTATTGGACAAGTGGGAAGGTGGGGAATGTGGATTTAGAGAAGGTGTGTGAGTATGTGACGTGTAATTTAGGGAACAGTGATAGAAAGGCTTTAGGGGGGGGGTAATAACGGAAGAGGAAATAGAGTTGGCTTTAAGGGGAATGAGGAAGGGCAAAGCACCGGGAACAGACGGTCTTCCGGCTGAATTTTACCTCCAACATTGGGAGGTGATAAGGGGTTTCATGGGTAGGTTATTTAATCAGATGAAGGAGAAGGGTGTGATGGGGGACAAGCAAGCAACAGCAGTTGTAGTGTTGGTCGAGAAGGGTAAGGGGCAGCACACCCTCAAGGAGTACCCTGCCATATCTCTGTTATGTGCTGATTATAAGTTGTTCGCTAAAGTCTTGGGTAATCGGTTTAAATGTGTGGTAAGGAGTATGGTTTGCCTGGGAGGTCGATGATTGAGGGTCATGGAATGCTGAGAAGTTTTGTGGAGTCAACAGGGGGGGGAGGGAGGGCGGCGTTGTTGGCCTTAGACTGGCAGGGGGCCTATGACAGGGTGGAAAGGGGAGCATTGGAAGCTATACTTAGGAGGCAGGGTTATGGGGAAGAAATAGTTAATTGGGTAACCACGTTGTACAATGGAGCTAAGATGAGGGTACAGATTAATGGATGCTTGGGGGAGGAGATTGTAATGGGTAGGGGACTTAGGCAGGGGTGTCCCATGTCACAAATGTTGTTTGCGTGCATTCAGGACCCCTTCTATAGAATGGTTGAACGTTGTGTATGTGACACGAGTGGAGGTGTGGGGGAGGGCAGGAAAGTGTGGCCTGGAATAATAGGATATGTAGACGATACAACAGTCCTGGTTCGAGAGGGGATGGCGTTGGATGTTTTGGATGATGTTGTGCAACAGTTCGGAAATGCAACAGGGATGCAGGTAAATAGAGAGAAGTCAATGATCACGGGGTTGGCGATTGGGTTGGAGGGGGGGGGAGATGTAACGTTGTGAGGAAACAAACGGTGTCTTTAAAAATTTGTGGTATCACCTATAAGGATGACTTGGACGCTGCTCGAGAGGAAAACTCGAATAGATTAATGGAAAGGATTCAGGGGCGTCTGGGTGCATTGCGACCTCATCATCTGACTCTCGTGCAACGACTGATTGTTATAAATGTATTATTGTATAGTAAGGTTTGGCACGTAGCAGCCGTGTTCCCATTAACAGGGACGGCGATTGTGGGAATTCTGAGACGAGTGTTTAACTTTTTGTGGGGTTCAAGGTGCGATTGGCTGAGGAGAGAGGTTGTAATGTTACCTGTGTGCCAGGGTGGGTTGGGGTTGATGGATCTGAGAAGGAGGATTAAATGTGTGTTTCTTAAATGGGAGGTATTGCGCGAAGGTGTGAGTGGAGGGCAGCTAGGAAAAGTACATGATAGGTGGTAAGTTGTATGGTGGTGTGGAGTTGAGGGAATGTGAAACTGTTTTGAGGGCTTTGATGTTGGTTAGAGAACCCAGGAAAATTCGAGTAGGGGTTTTGTGTAGCTGCTTGCAGAAAGGATTGTTGTACCAGTTCAGGGATTGTTCCCCATGTACGCATGGAAGAGTAATTTGGTATAGGTTTAGAAAGTATGAAGTTAAAGCCTAGGGTAAAGGGAGGAACGTAATCGTTTTCTGCATGGCATACTACCGTCGGGGAGGGTACTAAGAACCAGAGGGGTAATTGTGGGCGGAAGGTGTGGAATCTGTGGGGAGGATGAGACGCGTTCCATGCAGTATACTTTTGTGGGGACTGAAGGGTGTTAGGTATTGGTTAAGTAGGGTTTGTACAGGGGGTGGGGGGCCGAGGGGTGTCGGTTCTTCGTGCACTAAGCCTTAAGTGGGAGGGTTCGATGAGAGTGTTTATAAGAGCTTTGGATTAATATAATAGTGGATTATATATATATATCGTGGGTGATGAGGGGGAGGGGGATGGTGAGGTGCGGAGCGGTACTAGCGGTAAGGTTTATCGTACGATGTGTCGTAATAGAGAACTGTATGGGAGGAGGTGGGAGAAGGATTTTTCGGAAGGGTATAGAATGTTAACGTTTGGGTTTCTCGTGAATCTACGACTTGGGCTGAGTGAGTAGGGGGAGGGGGTTTGGGGATTACATACGAGAAGGGGGAATTCAGGGGGACACAGCGGGGTCGCCTCCTGGGGAGGGGTGAGAGTAAGGTGTATGTGGGTATAGAAGGTGTAGATGTTTGGCAGAAGTGTATATAGCATGCAAGTGGGCACAGAAAGCAAAGGTGATATCAATTAATTACGTAGTAACGGATGAAGAATTCTGTGTTTGATGTGTCAGGGTCGTCATGACCTTCTTCATGTATTAAGTGTGAATGGTGTCAAGATTATATGTAAGACCTTGAAGAGCTTTTGGGCTTATGTAGAGTGTGCGTTTATAGCCTTTATTGGGCATATTTCATGTGCGATAGTCGTATCGCAATGAGAGGTTATTTAAATTATGTTGTTTGTGTTTAGTGTTGGGGTTTTTAGCGAGTGTACTGACTTTATTTTAGCATTATATAATGTGCTCATCCAGTTGATGAGAGATGGAACGCTAATGACTTCCATATATTTGTAATGCCTCGTTAAAATTTTGTAATGAGAGAGTATGGTTTAGTCTCTTACTTTATATAATGTGCTCAGCCGGTGGAAGAGGCAGTATTAATATTTAGTAATATTTATTAATATTTATTTAGTATAAGTGTGAGGCCTAGGATTTTCATTTTTTTTCAATGCTTAAAGAGGGATTGTAGTGAGGCAGGTATGTATGTTTTTAGGTAATTCTTATTGTATAGGCCTATAGGGGGTTAATTTTGGGAAGTGCAAGTATTTTATTTTTGTTTTTTAACTGAGATTGTGATGTAGGTCATTCCTCTGATTATCTACTGTGAAGGTTGTGAACCTTTGTCATATGTCAGTCATAGTATGTTAACTATACAAATCTGAAAGGTTTATATAGTTTATGTTTTATATAGTTTATATAGTTATATAGTTTATATTGTTTATATTATAGTAGTATGTTATGGAAAAATTTGTGAGTGTATATGTTGTGTAGGATTGTTAGTGTATGTTGTGTAGGATTGTTAGTGTATGTTGTGTAGGATTGTTAGTGTATGTTGTGTAGGATTGTTAGTGTATGTTGTGTAGGATTGTTAGTGTATGTTGTGTAGGATTGTTAGTGTATGTTGTGTAGGATTGTTAGTGTATGTTGTGTAGGATTGTTAGTGTATGTTGTGTAGGATTGTTAGTGTATGTTGTGTTATGTAGTTATGTTGTGTAGATTGTTAAGTGTATGTTGTGTAGATTGTTAGTGTATGTTGTGTAGGATTGTTAGTGTATGTTTGTGTTAGGATGTTAGTGTATGTTGTGTAGGATTGTTAGTGTATGTTGTGTAGGATTGTTAGTGTATGTTGTGTAGGATTGTTAGTGTATGTTGTGTAGGATTGTTAGTGTATGTTGTGTAGGATTGTTAGTGAATGTTTGTGTAAGGATTGTTAGTGTATGTTGTGTAGGATTGTTAGTGTATGTTGGGGTAGGATTGTTAGTGTATGTTTTTTAGGAATTGTTAGTGTATTTTTGTGTAGGATTGTTAGTGTATGTTGTGTAGGATTGTTAGTGTATGTTGTGTAGGATTGTTAGTGTATGTTGTGTAGGATTGTTAGTGTATGTTGTGTAGGACTGAGGATCCTACTGTACCCATTTTATATCTTTTTATTTAATATTAAGCTGTAATGTTTTTAAATAAAATAAAAAAAAATTATTTTCATACGCTTTCACTTTATAAATTATCTATGCATGAGGTGTTTAAAAATTCAAGTATAATATCCGACACTAAATATTTGCGATAAAATCGATTCGGAATCACTGATAAAGGCTTCAATAAACTGAAAAGTAATAGACAGTAATTTAATGTTGTAACAAGTGTGTATTAACAAGATCAGCTGCATCATCAGCATCTCTGTCAGATGAACAACCGTAATCAGTACGTAATATCTCAAAGGTTTTATTGAAAATCAAAAGTACCTTACCAATATTGTCCAGTTTACCGACGTTGTCTGCCTTAACAAAAACGTAAAACACACAGGAAACCTCCTGACGACATTAACAAATACCCAAGTACAGTGGACCCCCGCTTAACGATCACCTCCCAATGCGGCCAATTATGTAAGTGTATTTATGTAAGT
This sequence comes from Cherax quadricarinatus, assembly GCF_026875155.1. Lineage (NCBI taxonomy): Eukaryota > Metazoa > Arthropoda > Malacostraca > Decapoda > Parastacidae > Cherax > Cherax quadricarinatus. The sequence continues at coordinate 7,046 of NW_026469302.1, forward strand.
GCGTTTGTACGTGTATGTTTGGGGGTCTGAAATGGACTAATCTACTTCACAATATTCCTTATGGGAACAAATTCGGTAAGTACTGGCACCTGAACATACTTCTGGAATTAAAAAATATCGTTAACCGGGGGTCCACTGTATTACTGAAATTCCTAGAATATGGACTAAATCTGAAGCTTTGATGCCAAAAATATTTTGTAGCGTTAAATTAAGAACATAAAAACATAAGAATGGAGGAATACTGCAGAAGGCCTACTGGCCCATGCGAGGCAGGTCCTTATTAAAACAGTATTACAGCCCAACAAAGACAATGTTTTTTTTTTGTGTTTATATACAGAATTCACTGACACGATTTGTTGATACTATTCTCAGTGATGCTTATACGCAGATATTACAGTCACTGATGTTTGCGTAGCTGATACCAGAGCCATTGATATAATTACTGATTCTATAACACTTAATGATGCTACAATTAAGGATACAGAAACAATACAATCACTGATGCTAAAGCATTTGAAGCTACAATCGCTAATGCTACAGTTTTGGAAGCTACAGTCACTGATGATACACATATTCCAAGTGCAGACACTAATTCAACAGTTAACAGTGCGACAGTCTCTGAAGCTGATGTCTCTGTTACAACAATCACTGATGCTGCAGTTACTCCTGACTGACGATGTTGTTACCACAGTACCTAATTTTCGTCACTGATACTAAAGTCATTGATACTACAGAATTGATACTAAAATAGTAATGCAACATTCACACTAGACTTCACTGATGTCACAGTCCCTGAAATACGGTTATTAGTGCTATAATCATGGTACAAATACTGATGCTATTGTCACTGATGTTAAATTAATTTATGTTATAATTATTCATTTTACATTCACGTTAAGTCACTGAAGTCACATTCACAGACGTTAAAATACTGATGGTACAGTCATTAACGAAAGAGTAATTAATGCTACTATAACGGTATTTATCACAAACTTCACATTCAGTGAGAGATGCAACAATCACTGTTGCAACAATCACTGTTGCAACAGTTACTCACGCTACAATCATTCTATAGTCGCTAATGATAGAGACAGCAATACTGGAGAAAGTGATGATGTGGACACTAGTGTAACAATCAGGCACGTTAAGTCAGTGCCTGACCAACTGGGCTGTGGTTCATATGTCAGCTTGCATGCAGCCAGCAGTAACAGCTTGGTTGATCTATTATGGGTTAATTTGTGGAGGCTCTTCATAGCGGGGAGTAATGATAAGGCTTCGGAGGCTTCTTACTTTATTTGTGAGATAGTGGGCACACATGCCGTGCGTTTGTGCCCATGGCCCGGGAGGGCCATGCCCAGCGAGGGAGAGAGGAGTAGGCCTTGTTGACTGAGTAAAGGCTGCTGAGAGAGCAAGAAAGAGGCAGGTCTGGGCACACTGAAGTGGCATAGGCCTATAGGCGGCAGCACGAGCAAGGCGCGAAATATGAACTCAGCTGGCAGACAGCATAGGCTGTCTGTGCAGACAGTATGGCTGTCTACCTTTGCTCGGCCATGCATCACCATGGTCGCCTCTGACCATAACTGGCTGTAAAAAAAATCGGTCTCTCTTTCGCCGGAACAGGACACAGAACACAAAATAAACACACACACACACACACACACACACACACACACACACACACACACACACACACACACACACACACACACACACACACACACACATATATATATATATATATATATATATATATATATATAGGTAGGTAGGTAGGTAAAATGAAAGGGGGTAAGGCAGCCGGGATTGATGGGATAAAGATAGAAATGTTAAAAGCAGGTGGGGATATAGTTTTGGAGTGGTTGGTGCAATTATTTAATAAATGTATGAAAGAAGGTAAGGTACCTAGGGATTGGCAGAGAGCATGCATAGTTCCTTTGTATAAAGGCAAAGAGGACAAAAGAGAGTGCAAAAATTATAGGGGGATAAGTTTGTTGAGAATACCTGGTAAAGTGTATGGTAGAGTTATTATTGAAAGAATTAAGAGTAAGACGGAGAATAGGATAGCAGATGAACAAGGAGGCTTTAGGAAAGGTAGGGGGTGTGTGGACCAGGTGTTTACAGTGAAACACATAAGTGAACAGTATTTAGATAAGGCTAAAGAGGTTCTTTGTGGCATTATGGATTTGGAAAGGCGTATGACAGGGTGGATAGGGGGGCAATGTGGCAGACGTTGCAGGTGTATGGTATAGGAGGTAGGTTACTGAAAGCAGTGAAGAGTTTTTACGAGGATAGTGAGGCTCAAGTTAGAGTATGTAGGAAAGAGGGAAATTATTTCCCAGTAAAAGTAGGCTTTAGACAAGGATGTGTGATGTCACCGTGGTTGTTGAATATATTTATAGATGGGGTTGTAAGAGAAGTAAATGCGAGGGTCTTGGCAAGAGGCGTGGAGTTAAAAGATAAAGAATCACATATAAAGTGGGAGTTGTCACAGTTGCTCTTTGCTGATGACACTGTGCTCTTGGGAGATTCTGAAGAGAAGTTTCAGAGATCGGTGGATGAATTTGGTAGGGTATGCAAAAGAAGAAAATTAAAAGTGAATACAGGAAAGAGTAAGGTTATAAGGATTACCAAAAGATTAGGTGATGAAAGATTGGATATCAGATTGGAGGGAGAGAGTATGGAGGAGGTGAATGTATTCATATATTTGGGAGTGGACGTGTCAGTGGATGGGTCTATGAAAGATGAGGTGAATCAGAGAATTGATGAGGGGAAAAGGGTGAGTGGTGCACTTAGGAGTCTGTGGAGACAAAGAACTTTGTCCTTGGAGGCAAAGAGGGGAATGTATGAGAGTATAGTTTTACCAACGCTCTTATATGGGTGTGAAGCATGGGTGATGAATGTTGCAGCGAGGAGAAGGCTGGAGGCAGTGGAGATGTCATGTCTGAGGGCAATGTGTGGTGTGAATATAATGCAGAGAATTCGTAGTTTGGAAGTTAGGAGGAGGTGCAGGATTACCAAAACTGTTGTCCAGAGGGCTGAGGAAGGGTTGTTGAGGTGGTTCGGACATGTAGAGAGAATGGAACGAAACAGAATGACTTCAAGAGTGTATCAGTCTATAGTGGAAGGAAGGCGGGTAGGGGTCGGCCAAGGAAAGGTTGGAGGGGGGGTAAAGGAGGTTTTGTGTGCGAGGGGCTTGGACTTCCAGCAGGCATGCGTGAGCGTGTTTGATAGGAGTGAATGGAGACAAATGGTTTTTAATATTTGACGTGCTGTTGGAGTGTGAGCAAAGTAACATTTATGAAGGGATTCAGGGAAACCGGCAGGCCGGACTTGAGTCCTGGAGATGGGAAGTACAGTGCCTGCACTCTGAAGGAGGGGTGTTAATGTTGCAGTTTAAAAAAATGTAGTGTAAAGCACCCTTCTGGCAAGACAGTGATGGAGTGAATGATGGTGAAAGTTTTTCTTTTTCGGGCCACCCTGCCCTGGTGGGAATCGGCCAGTGTGATAATAAAAAAATAATATATAATAATATATATATATATATATATATATATTATATATATATATATATATATATATATAATATATATATATAATATATATATATATATATATATAAATATATATATATATATATATATATAATATATATATTATATATATAATATATATATATATATATATATACATACATACATACATACATGGACATGGAAAAAAAATTCCTACAGGGAAGGAAGAAAAAACGCTTGGGGTGTGCTAAACATCGTGGTCTAAGGCAGTGAGCGTTGAAGGGCATCACTGCATGCCTTCCTGCATCTGGACAGATACTGCAACACAAGAGACATTGCTGCAGCTGAACTGTGACGTAACAGGGTACAGTCTCCTCCAGAACGGTGAAGCAGTCATCGTATGAGTCACTGCATGTTTCACTCAACCTGGGGCACAACCTGCTGGTGCCCTCGAGTGAGGCGTCGTCAATACTCGGCAGCTGGGTAGGACTTCTTCTGGCAAGTGACTCAGGATGACATTTCTCGACTGGTACAGTCGCTGGGGCTGTCACTGCCAGTGAGCGTGGAGTGAGTCATGGCAGAGACGACTTGGCAAAACATCTGGGAGTCATAACATCATACACCAGACTGCAGTGAGCGGGCTAACAGTCAAAGAGGCATCATCTTTGTGCAGGAGCTCACTGAAGCTATGACATGAGGCTGACACAGCGCCTGCCGACAGGGATAACTGTGGTTTGATGAGTGTCATTCTCTCGGCAGTTGGAGTTATAGCAGAGGTTAGTCTAAGCGTCCCCAGACTGGTCTACATATAACTGCTCTCTGGCAGTCTGGAGGTGAAGTGAAACAAATATCGATGGGAATCGTAGTGGGTACAATTCTGCAGGGCATCATGAGAAGTGAACATAAAAAGCTCTCTGTACAAGAGGCTCAGATGCATGGGCTGACTAATATCAGCTGTCAAACGTGCAGGTCACACTGGGTGATAAGTAACACGAGGTGCTACACAGTATGGCATATTAACTGACACTGAGAAAAATATTAGACAATAATTAGGAACAGATACTTCTGAGTACATCGGTAGAACATTCAGGTACCTCAGAGCAGGACATTTAAGCAGACAAAGAGCGCATTGTATTCCTTTCTTTCATTATTTGAAAAGGTCATGCAGAATAATAGTAATCCATCTCTACAATATCTAACGAAAAACATATTTTCTCAAACCACATGACCTGTTATAAACGATTATAAAAAGCTTAGGGCTGCCTTTCTACATCTTATAATTTGATACTTGACATCTCATAAACCTACCTACCTGTGAAGGCTTACTCAGCCCTGTAACAACTTCAGACAGTATTACCAAGGCTGGCTCCTCCTCAGGAAAATTAATGAATAGAAAAAGAACAAAAACTGACAAACATAAACACTTTATTATTTAGAAAATATAAAACACTTAAATATGAAATATTGATCCTACATTAAAGAAAATGAAAAATGAAAAATATAAATGATATCTGAATTCAATGCTAATATATATATATAAAACTTGGGTATCTGGTGTTGGTGACACTGCGTGTTGTTGAAATCGTAGCCGTTGCCGATGATGCGGGGGGGGTCGCAGGTGTTGGTGACAACCCACAGGCTCATTCTTTACAGATTTTATAGCCGTCAATAATCCGTCCAGATGACAGGAAAGCAGGTTTTCTCCACTGCAATGATGAGGGGTTATATCCTGTTACTTGCATACACAAACAGGTAAGTGGATCAGAATTTGGAACGTCTCAGAACGTTAGCCCGTCTCCTTCAATTCTACTCGTTGATTAGCAGGTGACCCTCTCTGTCCTTTCAAGAGTAGTGTTGGGAGCTGTGAGTCGAGTGATTTACTGTTTGACTGGAGCCCCACACGTCACCTTTCGGGGGGGGGAAGAGGGAGGGTAAGGGATAGCGGGAGCTGGACTTACCCTACCTTAACAAGTAGCCGGCACTGAAACTATTGTTACTATATACTCCCGCACTACTCCTATCTATTGAACTTTTCCCTCACGCTCCCCCATACCAATACTTAGAGTCAAGGAGTATAAGAAGAATAGGCGAGGATAAAGTTCTAACATGAGGAAGTGCGTAAGGCAACAAATCTTCTACTGACTGTCACGACTTAACCAGTCAGAGAAATAATTGGATGAACGATTGATATACACAATATGGAACTTAAAAGCCTGGAGTGCCAATGTCCACCTCTAGAGGCGACGTTGGTTCCCTTAAAAGTTTTATGGTGGAGTATCCGTTTCTGGGAAAAGGGAAAAGTTTCCGGCTTAGGAAGCATAAAAGGGAAAGGGATAAACCCTCATGGGGATTTTAGTAACACCCCCACCTAACCAGTATTTGGGGGGCTCAGTTCTTAAAAAAAAATGTTTTATTAAAATTGGGAAACTTAAGTATAGGGGCTTTCGAAAAAATACTTTTAATCTATTAAAATTTTTTCCCCAGCTACGTCGGAAAGTTTAAAAGGTTCCTTTACAA
>NW_026469303.1:0-12699 GCF_026875155.1 Cherax quadricarinatus
TAAAATTTCTGGTACAATCCCAATGAAAACAATCACATTGTCTTAGGTCATATTTAGCACCTAGAGATCTGAGACTATGTCTAATGTAATTCTAAATGCCTGTAAGTCTGAAAAAACAATGTTTGGGTGGCTTCAAGCTTGATATTAAGACTGCATGTCTAACTCTAGCCTTGTCATCATCAAAGTAATTGTCTGCTAAGACACGTAAGGCTATTTGATAATTACCTTTAACCACCGGAAATGACTTAATCAGTTCATAGGGTTCTCCCTTCACAAGACATTTAAGGTAATTGAACTTGGCAATCTCATCTATGTCAGTTCGTGAATTTACTATGGATTGAAAACCACTAATGAATTCTTCATAATTATGACTTTGGAAAATAGGTAATGACAATGTAGGTAAGTTTGGTAATGGGACACTTGTTGTTACAGGTGTAACAGGTGTTTGACCACTAGTTACAGTAGGTCTCTGTGACAGAGTTTTACGGCAGATAGCCTGTACTCCTGTCCACCTTAATTGTTGATCACTAAAAGTATCCAAAACATTTTTAATTTCATCCTCAGATGGATCTGATTCAAGAAATTTATTTTCATAATGTGTATAGTCTGAATTAATTATTTCCAGACGTTGTGTGAATAATTCAAACTTGACCTCAAGATCATCAAAATCTATGTTTGTATCTTGAGTTAATCCTAGACAGACTGAAATTAGATTTTCTAATTGTGTAATCTTAGTCTGTAAAGACTGAAACTGAGTTTTCAAACAAGCCATTTTAATGGTATACTGAAAATTCCAGCACCACACTTAGAGTGTTTAAAAAACACTGTACTGCTATAAACAGCTGAGTTTTTGTTATGCTTAAGTCAGCAATAATCGAGTCAGACACTACTGACCCACTAAGCTTAACCTCAGGGTCAATGACCATGAAGGGTACACCGTACATGTGGCTGATGTTTACGGCTTAGAGTTTTGCTGTGTCAGCCTGCCAGGATAATTAATCGTAAATAACGATGTTATACACTTCATTCACTATACACTATAAATGTCACTGTATAACTGTAATCACACGTGAATATTACTTACACATATATAAATTTCACTGTTAATATATATTTGAAAGCTTACACTTTATATATAAGTTCCTTTAATATAACAGGTAAATCTATAAGAAACAAACTTTAACACAATCTTGTCTCTTAATTTCTGTCTATAAACACTTTGTTCACACTAACGCACAGATCAGTGTTCTTTGCTAGTTATCCTGGCGTCAGTGTCACTCGTAGTAGAGTCAAAGATAGTCTGCCAGACGCCACAGTGCTCCATGCCGTCACTGCCCCCAGCACAAAAAAAAAAACGCTGACCTAGTACCTTGCATCCTTGTCACCTCCTCGATGAAGCAAAGCAGAATGTTTGTTTCTTGCTGTCTTAATCATAGACAACAATGTACACTAGTTTTACTATGGTAATAAAGTGGGAGCAGGATTTTCCTTAATTGTCCTGCTAAGTAAGAGATGTACTGTCTCTTATAAAAATACACGTTGCAACACCGCTGCAAGGAGCAGAGGTCACTTGATTACGTGGCATAGCATCTGTGATCAATTACTCACTCTAGCAGTAAACAAGACGCTCGCCCCTTCTGAGTGGCCCCTCAGGGCTGAGAGGCTTGGCCCCTCAGGGCTGAAAGGGCTGAAGGGGGCTGAAGGGGGCTGATACCCCCCTCCTGGAGAAAATTTCTCCACATTGTATATCACAGTCACCAGCTGCTCTTTGTATATCACAGTCACCAGCTGCTCTTTGTATATCACAGTCACCAGCTGCTCTTTGTATATCACAGTCACCAGCTGCTCTTTGTATATCACAGTCACCAGCTGATCTTTGTATATCACAGTCACCAGCTGATCTTTGTATATCACAGTCACCAGCTGATCTTTGTATATCACAGTCACCAGCTGCTCTTTGTATATCACAGTCACCAGCTGCTCTTTGTATATCACAGTCACCAGCTGCTCTTTGTATATCACAGTCACCAGCTGATCTTTGTATATCACAGTCACCAGCTGCTCTTTGTATATCACAGTCACCAGCTGCTCTTTGTATATCACAGTCACCAGTCCCTTTGTATATCTATCACCAGCTCTCTTTTGTATACACAGTCACCAGCTGCTCTTTGTATATCACAGTCACCACTGCTCTTTGAAATTCACGTCACCAGCTGTTTGTAACACAGTCACCAGCTGTCTTCGTATATCCAGTCACCAGCGCCTTTATGTCACGTTACCACGCTCTTTGTATATCACAGTCCCCACTGCTCTTTGTATACACAGTCACCAGCTGCTCTGATACACAGTCACCAGCTGCTCTTTTATATCACAGTCACCGCTCTCTTGTATATCACAGCACCAGCTGCTCTTCGTAACACAGTCCCCGCTGCTTTTTGTATATCACAGTCACCAGCTGCTCTTTGTATATCCGTCCCAGCTGATCTTTGTAACACAGCACCAGCTGCTCTTTGTATATCACAGTCCCCCAGCTGCTTTTTGTATATCACAGTCACCACTGCTCTTCGATATCACAGTCACCACTGCTCTTTGTATACACAGTCACCAGCTGCTCTTTGATTAAAAACCCCAAATTCACTACAATACATTCTAAAATAAAGTTTTTTAAAAAAATTTAAAAAAGAGAAAAACCGACAGAAAATTTTTAAAGTTCATATATAATTCCGTTAATTTTTTGGGGCTCCTCAAATTTTGGGGGAAATAGAATACTACTACACTACTACTATCTAATACTACTACACTACTACTACTAATACTACTCTACTACTAATACAACTACTACTGCTACTAATACTACTATACACTACTACTAATACTACACTCTACTACACAAAACTACTAACTACTAATACTATACTACACTACAAATACTAATACAAATACTACTACTACTACAAATAATAATAATAATAAAAAATAATAATAATTATAAAGAAGAAGAAGAAGAAGAGAAGAATATTAAACATGATACGAATTTTGAAATAATTAGTTCAAAAATAAGGGGTACTTTTAAGAAGCAACTGGATGAGGGGTACAAGACTGTTTTTAAAGACTCGACCTAACGACCAGAAGACTCTGGAATGGACATGATCATCCTAGTGAAGAGACCTATATAACGATCTCGGACAAGGGTTTTGAATTTAGTGAGATTTGTGTCGCTACTCGGGATTTATGATATCGTTTTTTGATAGCATTCCATCCATATGAATTCTTGCTAAAAAAGGGGCGAATGTGTCCTCGGGAAAGGAAAAGGAATCTTTTCCTTCATTTTATTCTTAAATAGCGTAAAACCCCTGCCTTTATCAAAATAGTAAACGCCACTGTAACTACATAATATTTGGGGAAAACCGATACTTCATGCTTTTTTTTAATTGCTTTCATTCAATACACATAAAAGGGGGCCGCGGGTTTGCCATTAGTTTAACAAAAAAATTAATCGAAAAAGCTGATACGAACAAGGCGACCGGGGGAGCCGCGGTCATCAATGACTAAAAACCCTCGTCGGGAAAACCCTTTCTCCTGTTCCTAACAAACATTCCCAAACATATCTAACCAACAACTCCTTTCTGTCATGTTTTTTCTGAAGGATTTTTTGATGCTCCAGAAAGACTCCTGTCCTCAGCCCTTGGTATCAAAAAAATTTTTCCCAGATTCCCCAGTGACTGTATAATTCTTACAAGCAGCAATTCATATGAGATATAATAAAATTTTTTCTGTTAATTATCGGCAAATTTCTTTTCCCCATTTCCTCCCTTTCCCCAAATATTAATCTCTTTCTACCCTTGACAGTTTTTTTTTGTTTTAATAAACTGTTATACAACTGTCACATGTTTTTTACCCCCGACTTTTTTTAGTGCGATGTTGGGTTCTCCTGTATTGTCGATGGTCTAATAATCCCATTTCAATTGCCTTGAACTACTCATGATTTTTTTTTCCCTTTTCTTACTTGCTACGTGATAAGTTCGAAAATTAACTTAAATAACAGCATTGTTAGCTATTAGCCATAATTTAGTTCTTAGCATGTTGGGTTAAAGAACTATCACTACAATATACTGTAACATCTTTAGACTGTTGGGTCAAAAACTACCACCAACCCTACTTGATACCAGAGCTTTGGTAAGATGGGAAGGACGAACGAGAGAAAAGAGGGGGAAGGAAGAAGATGGAAAGGGATGAAATATTGGAAAAGGTTGAGGGGGGGAAGTTAAGGGAATAATAAAGAAAAATGGCCCATCCATTTGGTGCTTTTAAATTATGTATGGTGAAATGCTTAATGAAATCATTTTCGTTGACAGGAGCATAACACTTCCCCTTTCAGTTTCACAGTTATAAAGATTAAACCGCATGACTCGAGTTGAAAATTATATTCATTTGCAATTCCCTTTTTTTTTGAAATTTCAGGACGTTGGCTGGAAATGAGAAGAAAGGGGTTTTGATAAAGTCGTTTACTCCTGGGACACGGGCCAACTCAGCTGCTACGAAGTGGTCCCCCTCCCATAAAGTTTTGCTATGATACATTTAAATGTAATAGTTGAAAATTTAAAGGAAGCCTCATAAACTGGACATAAAATTTTTCCGGGGGTTTCCCATTCATCTACTCTTCAAGTTGCGTTTTTGCTGCGTACAAGATTTGGTGTCTGAGATTATAGCGGGAAACTTTAGAGCGAGCTCTCCCTACCGACTCATCAAACGTTTTCTGTGTACTGACTTTTTCCTCTTCTCACTATTGCTGGGACATTAACGATTTTTTCAATTCACATCTGACAACTGGGGAGGCATTCCCATTTTAAAGTGAAAATTTTTACAAAAATTTTATATGGACAGTGGATCTCCATGTGAAAAAGTTTAAGTCCACTTGGAGATCCTTGGAAACTGTTTGTACTTTTGGGTCAGCTTCAAGGGGAGATTAGCATCATTGTCTGGCACAAGTTCAGGGTCGGGTACTGACGCATTGGTCGGATTATTTTTTGCAACTGAGGTTTTTCTTTAAGGCTGAGCGATGGTTGTGTATAAATTTTGAGCGGGTGTGGTTTATGGAGGGGGGGGACATACCCCAAATCCTGAGGGGACTGTTTATATTTTAGTTCACATTATGTGGGATAATGAGGGTTTAAACCCTTTACTACTAAAAAATTATTTCAAACGGAGCAAGTTTAACATTTCTACCTGCTATTCCCTTTGCAAACATAAAATCATGATCCTCATAACATCTACCTCTGAGGACCCAAAAGAATAGGGTTTTGATGAGGGCCCCGGGTGCTTGGTGTATTTTGGGGGTTAGGGTTAGGGTGGGGCGCGCAGGGGGGGCAGAAGTCCAATCTTTGGAATTGGCAAAAGTGGCAGCAGGATCCCACCAGATCCAGAAATCAGGGAGGAACCTGGCATTGTTGGGGTGCTTGGGGAGTGCTTCTTTTTGTGTTTGTCTGTTTTTTAGAATCCAAATTCGCTGTATAGCAATTTCCTAACAGGGCAGTCCCTGAAAACATCTCACCAGAGCAAAAACGCAAATTTTTTTTTTGGGCTGCTGCATTTATTTTGTTAGCCCAAAACCAAACAACTAAACATTGTGTGACCGACAAACCTTTCAGGGATTTTTGGGTCTGTGTACACCGGGTTCCAAAGTTTTTCATACCTCTGACTTATGATTTTGGCTTTTTCCCGGGTATTTAAAGGGTTTAGTTTTAGTGTTTGCTTGAACTGAAATTTTTGGTAAATTTATATTTTTTAAAAACCTTGAATCAGAATTTTCTTGATTACTTCATCAACAAGTTCCTCAGCAGTGCATTCTCTCAGAAATTGTTTATTCTTGCCTCAAAAAAAGTACGTTTGCCTGGTAATGCAGGTGAAGGGGATAATACCCCGATTACTTAATTTTTTTCAAGAACACCTCTTGAGATGCAGCAGCTCATCTTCAGAGGAAGAAGTACGCATCAGAGGGGTTGGGAAAATATCCACTGGGGCAACAGTTGAGTTCCCCAAATACATGCAATTTTTTCCCTCTGGATTTTTGGGTTTTCCTTGACACGAATTCAACTCTATGTTCGACATGAGCCCCCTAAGGTACTGATCCCAGTAGGTACAGCTGATACTAAGATTTCTGGGAAAAAAAAACCCTTCCATTTGTCATTCCTAACCCTATTTTACTGACTTTTGAAGGTCGCCCCTAAGGGAGCCTACCCTCGAGGAGTGAGGGAGACAGGGGTCCTAAGGTACCTAACCCCCGAGGGGTGAGGGAGACAGGCCCTAAGGGAGCCTACCCTCGAGGGGGTGAGGGGGACAGGGCTCCTAAGGGAGCCTACCCTCGGGAGTGAGGGAGACAGGCCCAAGGGAATGATCGACCAGATTTTTTTTTTTTTTTAAAAAAACCGCACGGCTACTGACAGTCACCTGCCTTGTTTTTTAAATCGGGAAACGAATTGCCCAAAAAGAAGACAGGAAAGGCAAACAATAGCAGTGTAAAAAGTGTGTTTTTTGCTGGGGCATGTAAATTTGGGGTGGAGAGGACGGGAAATAACAAGCTACACCGCTAGTCACTTGAAAAGGGGTAGGATAATAATCTCTGCCCGCTGTTTTCCCTTCACTCCCTTTCTCCTTTCTAAAAATCTCTGCCCAACCCTTAATATTCCATCTGTTGTAAAATCGAGTGGGTGCACCTTTTCCCCCCCCCCGATCTTTCCACTTTATATCTCTACTCCCACAAAAACCCTCCATCTCAAGAGATAACTGACAACTCCAACCTCTTCCCACCTTGGTTTTTGCCACTGCTAAGCACTATTTTCCCGTTTTCCTCTTCCACTTCTTTCATCACCTGCCCCTCACTCCCGTATACAAAGACCGAAATCATGTCGTCTTTTATTAAAAAACACAAAACCCGGGAAATAGACCCCGACAAACCGAATAACCTAAAAATCAGAAACATTAACGGGGTTGGGAGGTGATACCCACAAGAGGGAAAAAGACACTTATGTACAGTTCAGGGCATTTATTAAAGGAAACGTTTCGCCACGGTGGCTTTTTCAAACCTAATACAAAAAAAAGAAAAAACCATATATTAGTGGCGGAGTCAGGTGAGGTGATGCTGGGTAAAGGGGGTAGTAGTAGTATAGATAAAGGAACTAAGGGGGTGAGGCAAGAGAGGGACCCGGCATCAAGTAACACCAGTTCCCAGATGGGGAATATCCCTTGCTTAAATAATTTTTTAAACACGAACTACCGGATTTTTGCTTTTTAGGTTACGACAGAAATTAGTGCACTTCAAACCAAAAACTGGCTAAAATATCTACCACCTTCAAACTATTAGGAAACCCGATACAAAAACCCAAACAAATTTTGGCACAGTGCAGGAATCTACACTATACCCTGTGGGGGGTGTGACAAAGTAATGAGGGGAAAAAGCCCGAACTCTGGGCATTTGATAGCAGAACACAAAAAGCTTGCAGAAATGATGACCGCAAAAAACCCTGTGTTCAACAAGAGACGATGTTGGACACCTCATGAAATTCAATGAAGCTAAAATAGTTTTAAAGAAGAAAGACTTAAGACGGAGAAAATGCATTGAAGCTGCACTAAATTTTTTTGCCAGTAACACTATAAAGCAAAAATCCGGGAGTTACAGTGTTTCAAAATTTCTAACAAGAGGTATTTCCCATCCAGGGAACTGGTGTTACTTTATGCCAGCAGGGCCCCCCTCTTGCCTCACCCCCCCTTTGTTTTCCCTTACTACTACACTACTACTACTACTACAAATACTACTCACTACTACTACAAAACCCCTCTACCCACGCATCACCTCACCTGACCCCGCCCCTATATAATGTGTGTTTTTTTAGTTTTTTTCTGTATTAGGGCTGAAGAAGCCACTCGTGGCGAAACTTTCCCTTTTTAAATGTCCTGAACTGTACAAATGTCTTTTTTTCCCCATTAACGGGATTAATTTTTCCAAACCAAAACAAAGAAATAACCCCTACATGCTCACGTTAGCTCCAGCAAAAATACTGTACGATGCTCACGTTTGCTCCACAAAAACTGTACGACGCTCACGTAGCACCACAATATACGTACGCGCTCAAAGTTAACTCCAACAATATACTGTACGATGCTCACGTTAGCTCCAGCAAATACTGTACGACCTCACGTTAGCTCCAAAAATATACTGTACGACGCTCACGCTAGCTCCAACAATCATCACCGTCAACCCCCTCACCCTCCCAACCTCCAACACACTCAACTCCCATGCATCTTACTTTAACATTTTACCAAAACTTAAAGTAACGATTTATGCTCACCACCGCTCATCACATCCCCCCCCATCCATAGGCGACACCTGCTTGCTAATTGTGGTGGGTTACCGGTACTAACTTGTTATTTTTACAATGGAACATCAAGGATATATGGGGGAAAAAAGGAGAGCTTTAGTTGTCCCCACATATATTTTTTTCCTGACATAGCCGGGAAAAATTATCTCTGTGGTGCCTTTTACAATCACTCTCCCCTTTTGCATGTGGGACATACAATAAAAGCGCACTTTTTCGATATAATAGTTCCAAAAACCCGCATTTCTTTTTTTAATTTCCCCCATATTGCAGACTGTATCTTTTAAACAAGTGGGACACGACTGTTCTATGTCTTCCCCTCAGGGGCCCCGTCTTTAACTAACATTAATCCTGATTTCTTAAAACTTTCAACTGGGTGATTTTTTTAAATCTCATTTTTACGCTGGGGATGGTCGTACGGCAGTCTCGTGGAGTCATGCCGAGAGAGTCAGTGACACCACGAATTCGACGGACGCAGTAAGTGTCTCCACGAAATGGCTGTTTTTTTTAATTTAATTGCTTCCTTCACAAGACCCCTTCACTGATCCCGGTGGGAACTGGTCAATATATATTAGGGAACTTTATATGTGCCATACCTCCCTTTTTTTAGCGCTTTTTCGATTTTCTTTTTTTCAGATGATTTTTTACAATTAGCAATAATGATAGAATTTCCAACAAAAGTTTAAATAATGGCACAGATCAGTCGTTTTGACTTTTAAAAAAGGGTTTACACTGGTAAAGGAAAAACTAGTTATTATACAGGTCCATCACATTAGTGTTAACCAGTAAAACTTTTCGCCAGACTTTTTTCCCCCAAAACTTGGGGGGAAAACGAGAACCAAACAGTGTATTAAAACCCGTAGTGAAGAAAAGCCATTGCAGAATTTGCTTTTTTTTTGAAAAACGGTTCCCGAAAAACTTTTTAAATGAAACGAAACCAATAAAAAATTTTTCGCTGCATATCTTTCTTTCCTGAACTGTGGATTCAATATCCCATTTAAACATACATTTTTTGACTTTTGTATAAATAAACTTTTGCGACGTTTGGGAAACATTTTTACGGGTTTAAAATTTCCCAAAACAATCTTTCTATAACTAAAGTTTCTGACGTGGATTTAGGTAATTTAAGGTGCCCCCCTTAAATAAACAGGAGTTATACTGACATACGATAAGCTGCAAGGAATCAGACAAATACTTGGCCAGATGCACGGATTCATGGAAGGCAAATCCTGTGTCACAAACCTTCTGGAGTTTTATGATAAAATAACAGAAGTAAGACAAGAGAGAGAGGGGTGGGTTGATTGCATCTTCTTGGACTGCAAGAAGGCCTTTGACACAGTTCCTCACAAGAGATTAGTGCAGAAGCTAGAGCATCAGGCGCATATTAACAGGAAGGGCACTGCAATGGATCAGAGAATACCTGACAGGGAGGCAACAACGAGTCATGGTACGTAATGATGTATCACAGTGGGCACCTGTGACGAGCGGGGTCCCACAGGGGTCGGTCCTAGGACCAGTGCTATTTTTTGGTATATGTGAACGACATGACGGAAGGGTTTAGACTCAGAAGTGTCCCTGTTTGCAGATGATGTGAAGTTAATGAGGAGAATTAAATCTGATGAGGACCAGGCAGGACTTCAAAGAGACCTGACAGACTGGACACCTGGTCCAGCAAATGGCTTCTCGAATTTAATCCTGCCAAATGCAAAAGTCATGAAGATAGGGGAAGGGCACAGAAGACCAAAGACAGAGTATAGGCTAGGTGGCCAAAGACTGCAAACCTCACTCAAGGAGAAAGATCTTGGGGTGAGTATAACACCGAGCATGTCTCCGGAAGCACACATCAATCAGATAACTGCTGCAGCATATGGGCGCCTGCAAACCTGAGAACAGCATTCCGATACCTTAGTAAGGAATCATTCAAGACACTGTACACCGTGTATGTCAGGCCCATACTGGAGTATGCAGCACCTGTTTGGAACCCGCACTTGATAAAGCACGTCAAGAAACTAGAGAAAGTACAAAGGTTTGCGACAAGGTTTCGTTCCAGAGCTAAGGGGAATGTCCTATGAAGAAAGATTAAGGGAAATCGGCCTGACGACACTGGAGGACAGGAGGGTCAGGGGAGACATGATAACGACATATAAAATACTGCGTGGAATAGACAAGGTGGACAAAGACAGGATGTTCCAGGGAGGGGACACAGAAACAAGAGGCCACAATTGGAAGTTGAAGACACAAATGAGTCAGAGAGATAGTAGGAAGTATTTCTTCAGTCATAGAGTTGTAAGGCAGTGGAATAGCCTAGAAAATGACGTAGTGGAGGCAGGAACCATACACAGTTTTAAGACGAGGTTTGATAAAGCTCATGGAGCGGGGAGAGAGAGGGCCTAGTAGAAACCGGTGAAGAGGCGGGGCCAGGAGCTAGGACTCGACCCCTGCAACCACAAATAGGTGAGTACAAATAGGTGAGTACACATACACACACACTGGAGGACAGGAGGGTTAGGGGAGACATAACGACATGCAAAATACTGCGTGGAATAGACAAGGTGGACAGAGACAGGACGTTCCAGAGATGGGACACAGAAACAAGGGGTCACAATTGGAAGTTGAAGACCCAGATGAGTCAAAGGGATGTTAGGAAGCATTTCTTTAGTCATAAAGTAGTCAGGAATTGGAATAGCCTAGCAAGTGAGGTAGTCGAGGCAGGAACCATACATAGCTATAAGATGATGTATGATAAAGCTCATGGAGCAGGGAGAGAGAGGACCTAGTAGCACTCAGTGAAGAGGCGGGGTCAGGAGCTGAGTCTCCACCCCTGCAACCACAATTATGTGAGTACAGTTAGGTGAGATGAATGGTTTGAAAAACCGACAAGTTGAAGATTGAGACACTTATGCAGCATATGGGAATCTTTATTCAGGAAACGTTTCGCCACACAGTGGCTTCATCAGTCCAATACAAAGAGGAAGGCGTAAGGAGAGGAGGAGAATGAGGTAATCAGTCCCTCAACCTGGAGTCGATGTGTTCAGTCCATCAATCTTGTAGAATGTACAGCATAGGGCCGTAGACGTGGCTTATATACTGTAATGAGGTGACGTGAAGCAGATGGAGGCGGGGTCATAGTGGTACCATCCACTAGTCGAAGTAGGTCTTCGTCCAAAGGTTGAACAAGTGTTGAAGAATTCTTTGTAACAAGATCCCATGATGCTGCAGTGTCTGACAGTTGTGATGAATGGTTTGAAAAACCGACAAGTTGAAGATTGAGACACTTATGCAGCATATGGGAATAAAGATTCCACTACCACAACCGCTTCCTCTACAACACACATAGATTTAATCAAGTCCGATTAGATCTCACTTACCTTAGAAACAACATTTTACACAGCCTAGACCAAGACCACAACAATCACTGGTCACGACTAATACAACAAGCGGACAGGCAACGTGTTAAAAACACTAAAGCCTTCTGGAACTTTATCAATAAAATCAGAGGCACTACTCCCACCAACAAATTCAAACACATCACCCACAACAACACACACATCTCAGACCCACAGGCTGCTACCAACATCTTCAAACACATCTGGGAGAACATCTTCCACGCTCACCCACCTCACCCTAACGTTATTCAACACATTCAGAACATAGAACACTGGAACACTGCACACACACAAGAAACAACACCAGACAGCCACATACATCTAGACACTCTTACCTCCTCCCAAGAACTCGACACTCCTTTCACCAACACAGACATTAAAACTCTCCTCAGACACCTTCCTCCAAAGGCTCCTGGTGCCTCTGGCCTAAACCATATTATCCTGAAACACCTTCCTGACTCTATCATTACTGCCTACACAAACCTCCTCAATGCCTCCCTTGCCTCTGATACTTCCCTTCCCTCTTCAAAGCTGCTACTGCTATCCTCCTTCCTAAACCCAATAAAGACCACTCTGACCCTAGAAACTATCGCCCTATCAGCCTCCTCGAAACTTTAGGAAAACTCTTTGAAAAACTCATTAATCATCGCCTTCGCAGATACCTGGAACATAATTCTCTACTTTCAGATGGCCAGTTTGGCTTCAGAACACACAGATCCACACAGGATGCCATTAACATCATTCTCAACTACATCCACATAAACACAAAACAAAGAAACAGGACAGCCCTGGTTGCAAAAGACGTTGAAAAAGCTTTTGACACTGTGTGGAACGAGGGGCTCAAGTACAAACTCTGCACTAACTTCAACCCGCCTCTCAAAACCGTAAACTCCTCTTGCAACTTCCTAACGGCCCTACCATAAATCAAATTCCCTTTTTTG
>NW_026469304.1:0-13173 GCF_026875155.1 Cherax quadricarinatus
GTTTCAAAAAATGGTAAATTTTTGGGTGGTATCAGTATCAGTCTAAATTGAGTATTACTATCAGAAATACTTTTGATATCACCTCATCACTTGGTAAACTGCCTAAATATTTTAAAGCAAAGGTATAGCTCATGTACAGCAGAAGTGGAACATGGTAAAACCAAATTATGATTACATAAGAACACAAGTAAGAGAACTGCAGTAGGCCTACTGAGCCATGCTAGCATGCAGGTCCACATCACACCCACTCATGTACCTGTCCTAATCTATTTTAAAACTACACAAGGTTCTGCTTCAATGATGCTACTAAGAGTTTGTTCTATGTATCCACTACTCTCTTACCAAACCAATGTTTTCCTATATCTTTTCTAAATCTACATTTTTCCAACTTGAATCCATTGCCGTAAGTCAACAAATTTGTAACCTTGTACTAAATACATGAACAAGTATAATCAATTTTCCATCTGCCAATTGTTAAGATTTAAGTTTCTCATTCTTAATCACCCATCTTCCTAATTTTCTTTCATAAACATGGTGTAGACCTTTAACCCTTTGAGGGTCGACCAGGCCCTCTCCGAAAAACTCGTTCTCAGGGTAGGCAAATTTAAAAAAAAAAAAAAAATATTTTCTTATGAAAAGATAGAGAATCTTTTCCCGATCATAAGGACACCAAAAGGTTTGAAATTTGATGGAAAACTTACGGAATTATGCTCTCGCAAAGTTAGCGGTCTCGGCGATGTTTACGCATCAGCGATTTGCCCACTTTGAGCCCATTTTCGGCCAATTCCACTTGTACTAGTCGACAAAAAACATGAAATTTCGCTAGAACTCCATTTTTTCTATCGAATGGGTGCAAGAACCACCCATTTATGAAATTCAACTATCCAGTACAGTGGTCAGAATTTAGCATTTTGCCAATTTCACACAAATTTTCAAAAGATGCCAATTTCCGAATAGGGTCCAGAATAAACAAGAAAGACATTCCTGGAACTAAAATGACATTCCTCTGGTCATTAGTCACGTTCTCAAGGCCCCTCTTATATTCTTTTGCTTTCCACTTTGAATTTTTATTCTCACAAAAAATATAAGATTTACTGTTATGCAGACTACTGCATTAGTGTAAAAAAATGGTTTTATAAATATTATTGGTGCACTTGTGAAAGAATATTAGACTCACCAGTTTGACGTGTATTGCACGCTTGGCACGATTTGTTTACTTTTGAAATTTGGTAAAAATCGAACATTTCTGCTACTTTGAGCTCAATTTCAAGGTACCTTTCATTGTAAAATCAGTCAAAATCATCTCAATTTCTGTAATATGTCTTCCATTCTATAAAATGAGATCAAGAAAACTAGAATACAACAATAAATACCATACGAAAAATACAGTGCAAGTCGCTGTTTTATTCCAAAAAAATGGTCAAAGTTTTTTTTCTCATTATGCACTGTGTGCTGCAGGGATTTTTTTTAGACTGTGCACACTGACCACATAGACCCATTCTTTCATATGAAGGCCTACCAGCTTTCTCCCACTAGATTTGAGGGCGCTAGAATTTAGGCGTACTGTACGTCAAAACCTGGGTCGTAAGCCGTACTAGTACGTCCGAAACCCTCAAAGGGTTAAAATGGAGTTAAATTAGTTTCTCAAATAATTCTTTGTAGTATATTGGACTGCCAACAGCCAAACAGAATATAAGTATACCAAGTAGCATGCTTGTTAAGAGACAAAATCAGTGGGGAAAAGCTGTGCTAAAAATTTGTCATTATTATCAGAGTTAGCATGTACTTAAAAAAAAAAAGGGGGGGGGGGGGATCAGTACCTTTCAACTCCATTTTCTGGCGAAACATCTTTCTTCAAGTTTGTAGACTTTTGAGTGAAAAATGGTTGCAACCAGCTTCACTTTGCCAAACTTGCTGAAATAAACATTAACAGCATTTCAAGTAACAACTGTGACATGTAATAATTATCAGATTAGGTTTGAAAGAAAATGCAAGATACTGACTAATCAACGATACAAGAACAGTAAGGAATGTGAAAAACAATACAATTAAATTACAATTATAGCCATATAACATGAGTGATTTAGTCTAAGTATTGTTAATTTATAAGCCTAATTATTAAACAAGACAACGTGAAAAAAAATTGTCATGGATTCGTCCAGTAAAACCGCTTTAGTCGTCACAGTGGTGTAACAAAAGTGTTGAAAGAAGGTTACCGAGATGGTTTGGTCATGTAGAAAGAACTTAGCAAGAGACTAATACAGATGAA
The DNA here is from genome assembly GCF_026875155.1 of Cherax quadricarinatus. Classification (NCBI taxonomy): domain Eukaryota; kingdom Metazoa; phylum Arthropoda; class Malacostraca; order Decapoda; family Parastacidae; genus Cherax; species Cherax quadricarinatus. The sequence continues at coordinate 2,270 of NW_026469304.1, forward strand.
TAAATCTGGGGAAGATTGGAAGGCGTATGTAGCATTTGAGGAGCAGATGGAATGAGGATCTGAAATACAGGTACATACCTGTACCAGGAAGTTATAAAATATTATACCGAGCCCAATAGATTACACTGACAAAAGTACATACGAGTAACCATATCATTCATTTGTTACCTCTCTGAAAGACCGATCACACTGAGACATAATAAAAGTGCTCTCCCACTAAGTTAAAATATGAGGCAACAATTTAAAGCTCACGAAATGCTAACAATTTTTTTTTTTTTTTTTTGCCAGGAATCCTGACAGCTACCCCAACTGTCAAAACTACCACTGAAACAGCAGTCACTGACAAGGCATTAAAATATGTAATAGTCCATGGTATGCCATAATTACAGAGAACCATCTTATGGTTGTACAGTGGAACCCCGGATTTTGTCTGGTGCGGATATTGTACAATTTGGATTTCAACCACGTAATAATAATCACTCTTGGGCACGTTAAATATCTTATTTTAGGTTAACAGACATTTTCATTAATCCATCTATGATATTTTCTCCAAAATTATATAAGAAACACAGTACATAGCATATAAACATGCACCATTTATATGCTATGGAGGTGTGCAAGCCAGGCAGAGGGAAAACGTTACGTTTTCTCTGGTCCAGCATCAGAGAAAACGTATAAATCGGCATTGGCCTAGTCACCACCCTTAATACATAACGCTCTTGTTTACAATTCTCAGCATGAATTAATTATTACTTTTCCCTTTGTTTATGTTGGCATCTAAAGGTAGCTGTTAGAAACGATTAAACTCGGCGAGCATGGTATGTCGATGGTAATAATATGGCTCTGGGCCTCGTTAAATATCGTGTAGCTAGGATGTGGAAGAGCTGGTGGAGAAATATCGTCGTAAATATCGTCGTAACAAAGCTGTTGCAAGCTGTCTGCATGGTCCAGTGACTCAAGTTGGTCCTAGTACCAGTAAAAGACAAAGAAGGGAAGTTAACCGCAGACAAGGCTTTGATACGTGAAGTCCTTATGGAGGGGGATTCCCCTTCCAAACAATAACCTCTCCTCCCTCTCCCCTCCTCACCGTCTTCCATACGCCAATAAGTCACTTCAATAAACGTAAAAGTGATTTAAACGTTCATTTATCCATTAAAATTAGTCATTTATATTTATTTCTCACTGTTTTCTGTATGTAAAACTAGTTATTGTCTATAAAATGTATTTTATGTTAATATTCGGGCCACCCTGCCTTGGTGGGAATCGGCCAGTGGGAAAATACAAAAAAAAAAAAAAAATAATTGTGTCTGGAACAGATTAATTGGATTTACATTATTTCTTATGGGAAATATTACTTCAGTTTTCGTCCATTTCAGATTTCGACCGGCCTTCTGTAAGTAAGTTTATTCCGGTATACACAAATACAGTTACATAGAATTATCATACATGTGTGTAGAGAACCTAGGATAACCCAAAAAAGTCAGACAGTGACTTATTTCCATTGGGGTCCTGGAACGGATTAAGGACAAAAACCAGGGTTCCACTGTAATTCTTACAGAAAGAGGGCTAAGGTATTAGGAGATGAGGGCTACATCCAGCAGCCAATGTGGAAGGAGAAGAGATGAGTGGTTCCTGGGACTTGGTGTGTTATTGGCTTGTAATAAAGGTACTGTAATACTGCATGTAATGAATCTGTTAATTCAATTACACACACCCATTTAAACCCACTTAATATTTTAACGTTAGGAAGTGCAAAGTCTTCACTTTGAAAACTGAGTTTGGCAGGTCAACATCCTAGTGCTGTCTGTGCCTTTCTTCAAAGGCAGTAGGCAAGTGATGAATATATTTTGTATATCCATGATCAGACTGGTAATGCCCACATCAAGTAACCAACCTCGTGCTCTTTAAGACTGATGACAGGACGTCCTCCACCGTAGGTATGTTATCCCACTCATCATCTTCCATCGCATCAATCATCTATAAAATTAAGTATACAAGGGGGTTAATAATCAAGTAAACAAAGACAATGATTAGCAAGTCTAAAATGTGATGAAATGCATCATATTACTGAGGCAATATCAAACAGCAATTTCTCAGACAGATCATGACTAATAATGATTTAATTAAGGAAATCTGACAAAGTAAAGAATTAGCTTAACTAGTACAACAAAAGTATTATAATATGCCAGCAATGCATTAAAAAAATAATTCTGAAACCTATTGTATAGCTATAATACTCACGTGGTCACGGTCATTATCATACTCGTGGGGAAGCAAGTTTATTCAGTACAGGTACAGGTATACATAAATACAGTTACATATTATCATACAAAGCAACGTGTGTGTAGATTACCTAGGATAACCCAGAAGTCAAACTTACTTATTTCCAATGGGATCTTAGTAAGTTTACTGAGGTACAGTTACACAAATTATAATACATAGTAAAGTGTAAATTACTCACCAGGATAATCCAAAAAAGTCAAAGCGACTTATTTCCATTGGGTTGATATGGGTCATATGAAGGGAATGGGCGGTGCTTTGATGCGAAAATGCTACTGCTACAAGGAACTGGAGCCACCATCCTCTTTCCTGGATCAAACCTAATTACCTCCAACCCCTCCAATATTCCTCTGAAGGAACAATGGAGGGGGTTTAGAGCTTACCCATGAATAATTTTAAAATAAAACCAGTCCATCCCTACAATTATCCTTAGTAATAATTGATCTAAGGAACTGAACCAGTACTCTGCTTCCCTAGAAACTGCATGATCCTTATGTATGTTTATTTTGACACAGGTACACATTACAGGTGGGCCCCACTTACAAACCCGTAGGGATTATATAGCGCATGTGGGAGACGGAAGGTATTCAGGCTCAATTCAGGGAACTGGAGCACAGATCCAATTCCCTAGATCAAGAGCCCCTCACCAGCATCAAGGAACCTCCCATGAGGGGGCGGGGTCCTTACAGGTTTAATGCTGACCAACGAATGTACTAATAATAATGTTAGAGGAACTAAACCCACAGGGGTTATAAACCTCCACCTAGAGAATGGGAGGTAATCAAGTTTGATCCAAGGAAAGGAAGGACAAGTATGGAAATGTCACTTTGATATTTGGTTATCCTAGATAAAATTTCATTAGTTACTATATACAGCTATGAAAAAGGTCAGTTCCTTGGATCAAGAGCCTTTCACTGCAGAGGCACCTCCCATGAAGCTAACTTTAATTATATTTAAGGAAGAACTGTACCCGGTGAGGTAGTGCGTGGGAATGGAAGGCATAAGTTTGATCCAAGAATGAAGAGCGCAGATCCAGTTCCTTGGATTAAGAGCCCCTCACCAGAAGCAAGTAACGTCCCTCGAGGGGATTAATATTTAAAATCACAGGTATATAACTATCGACAAGACGAATACTTATACCACTATAATCATGCTTGATCCAAGGAAGTAGAGCAGCAGCAGTAACTCCCTGGATCAAGAGCACCTGACAGAAGTCAAAGAACATTCTTTAATTTAATAAAATGTAAACAAACGACAGCTGGAGCAGCTGCCATTCCTTACGCTAATATCTTAAAGAAACACATTAAAACCCCTTCAGACGCCAGACATAATGATCAGCATATTACCTTCACTCACTGCAGAAACAAATACCTTTTTTCTTACCATAAAAAGGGTAAAAATGAATTAAAACAGAAGAGGAGTGAATCACTAATTTTAAACCCGGGAAGTCACCAGCATGCTGCTTGCTGATTGGTCGAGCCCACGCAGGAGCAACTCAAGTGACTTGCTGATTGGTCGAGCCCACGCAGGAGCACTTAAGTGACTTGCTGATTGGTCGAGCCTGCGCTTGTGCATTCGTCATACCTTCAAGCCTGCACTTATTTAATATTCTCATATACTTCTCTCCTCACAGCTTTGTAACTTCCCTCAAAGAAACACACAAATTGAGTATAATTATATGCAGAAATTAATGATAAAAGGTAGTTACTGTTCGAACGAAAATAATTTATGACGCAGATATGAAAGCTGCAGGACGAAAACAGCACATTAAATAAATAAATGAATGTAATTAACTAAATTAAATAAAGTAAATAAGTAAGTAAATAAGTAAAGCAAATTTATTTAGGCACAATTTTACTTATTAAGAATATAAGACTTGTCTTTGTGATGCCACTGAACTGCCTTCCTTACCATATTATTATTAGAAAATAAGTATCTTTATTTCTGCATATAAATACTTATATTATTATTATTATTATTATTATTATCAAAAAGAAGCGCTAAGCACTTATTATCATAAAGCGCTAAACCTGCAAGGGTCATATATATTTATTTTAGTATACCTGGAGAAGGTTTCGGGGGTCAACGGCCCCGTGACCCGGTCTGTGATCAGGCCTCGTGGTGGATCAAGGTCTAATAGGATAAGATTTCGTTCGGATTTTTAACCCCGGGGGGTTAGCCACCCACGATAACCCAAAAAAGTCAGTGCGTCATCGAGGACTGTCTAACTTATTTCCATTGTGGTCCTCAATCTTGTCCCCCAGGATGCCACCCACACCAGTCGACTAACACCCAGGTACCTATTTGCTGCTAGGTGAACAGGACAACAAGTGTAAGGAAATGTGTCGAAATGTTTCCACCAGCCGGGAATCGAACCCGGGCCCTCCGTGTGTGGACCGAGAGCTTTAGCCACTAGGCCACGGGGCCACACCAGGCTATTACTGCTGGCCACACACAACCTGACGTACATACCACAGCCCGGTTGGTCAGGTACTGACTTTAGGTGCCTGTCCAGTGCCTTCTTGAAGACAGTCAGGGGTCCATTGGTAATCCCCTTTATGTATGCTGGAAGACAGTTGAACAGTCTTGGACCCCGGACACTTATTGTGTTGTCTCTCAGTGTACTCGTGGTGCCCCTGTTTTTCATCGGGGAAGTGTTGCATCTCCTGCCGAGGCTTTTGCTTTTGTATGGAGTGATCTTCGCGTGCAAATTTGGTACTGATCCCACTAGGATTTTCCAGATGTATATTATCATGTATATTTCTCGCCTGTGTTCCAAGGAGTACAGGTCAAGGGACATCAACCGTTTCCAGTACTTTAGGTGCCTTATCATACTTATGTGTGCAGTGAAGGTTCTCTGAACATTCTCCAGCTCAGCAATTTCAGCTGCCTTGAAAGGGGCTGTTAGCGTACAGCAATATTCCAACATATACACAGTAAGAAAAATACAAGCAGTTTCTAAGGAGTAATCAAAGTTTATTAACAATAAAACTACTTCCTACAAAATGAATGAACTATATTTAACTGAAATACTTGCATATTTCTTAAAGCCTCTATCACTGCTACTAATCTACATATTAACCAGTTATATGAGAAATAAAGTGCTGTGTTAACTACATATTAACCAATTATATGAGAAGTAAATTTTCTTCTTCTTATACTTTTATTAATATTACAGGAAAGGGTTACTACCCATTTTTCCCGGCATTTTAGTTGAAATTTCACAACACGCATGACTTACGGGGGAAAGACTCTTATTGCACTTCCCCATGGAAAAAAAGGAAACATAATAAGAACAAGACCTATTAAGATAAAATCAAAGAAAACCCAAAAGGTGATAAAAAAAACGTGTCAATTTTTTGCTTTGTGTGACCTAATGTAAAATAGAAGGGAAAATGACGTAAAACCCGAAATCTTTCAGTTTAAGAGACAACAAAAAACAAACCCGCAATCCTACCATCATGTAAAACAATTTCAGGGTTTCGTTTTTCACTCACTTGGCAGGAGGGTAGTACCTCCCTGGGTGGTTGCTGTCTACCAACCTACTACTATTTTCTTTTTGGGGATTTTCTTTCTTTTTGGGTCACCCTACCTCGGTGGAGACGGCAAACTTGTTAAAAAAAACATGAGGAGTAAAGTACTGTATTAAAAAAGTAAGTTTACTTAGGCATAGGTACACATAAGTACAATTTTATCCTACATAGTGTTAAAGTACCTATGATAACACAAAAAAAAAGTCAAAATTACTTATTTCCTTTTAAGTCCTTGAAAGTGTTGATTCATCAGCAAGTTTTCACACCCAGTTTACTATCTTTGGTAAACTAGGTGAGAAAACATGATACTGAGGGGATATTTAAACAGACACAACCACCCAAGCTTAATTTATTTACATCTCCAAAAATGTTTCTAATGATTTGGTAAATAATAAAAGTGACCAGACAAAACAATGTGCATTGTTATAAATTGTGCTCATCTGAGCAATGAAAATTTTCCTACAGAACTGCACTTTTATATCTATTAAAATAATATATTCACAAAATGTGTTAAAACCCGTATAGTCACATAATGCTACTATTTCTATAGTAGACTATCACATCAGAGAACATGTATAGTACAGCAGCTCCCACTACATTATTTAGTGGAAATTTCTATACAGCATCTTATTACATTATGATGGAAAACAGCATCAATTATTATAAATATTTGAATGCCCTTCATTAAGAGGTACCATTATTTCTAGATAGCTGCCGGGGTACTTGATTAATAATGTATCACCTGACACCGCTGCTAGACAACTGTCAAACTTAGCAACCATTAGTCTTCATCAGGAACTGAGGTGGTGATGCGCAGTCCATGCATCTGTTTTATTTCACTTTTTAGAGCCTCGGTAATTAGTTTGTGCTGTTTGACCCTAGAGAGTCCTTAAAATTGGGGCCTCAACCCACACTTCATACATGGAGCCACAACCACCAGATATGTCCTGGACTTCCACAGTTGATGCCTGGGGGAAACGTCGACGAAGTAGGTCAGTCAATCTTATCTCCGACACACTGGAAGCAGCATCACTCAACCCCCGGACACTTATCTGTAAAGAACCCCAAAGGAAATAAGTCAATGACCCCAACAGAAATAAGCCATGAACTCCAATGGAATAAGTCAATGACCCCAATGGAAATGAGTCAAGGACCTCAATGGAAATAAATAAGGACCCCAATGTAAATAAGTCAAGGACCCCAATGGAAATAAGTCAAAGACCCCAATGTAAATAAGTCAAGGATCCCATTGGAAATAAGGACCCCAATGGAAATAAGTAAAGACCCCAATGGAAAAATAAGGTCTCCCAATGGAAATAAGTAAGGACCCCAATAGAAATAAGTAAGGACCTCCAATGGAAATAAGTAAGGACCCCAGTGGAAAAAAGTAAGGACCCTAATGAAAATAAGCAAGGACCCCAATGGAAATAAGTCACTTCGTCTGATTTTTTTGGATTATCCTGGGTAATCTATACATATGTTGCCATGTGTGATAATTTATGTAGCTGTGTTTATGTGTACCTGTACCTGAATAAACTTATTTACTTACTTACTAGTGAAATGTTGAAAAATCTTCGTAAACCGATCATTGTTGTTGTTGTTGTAGGTTTATAGAGCCTCCCAGTCCTGCACCGTCTTGAGCCAGACTTTCTCTCTGGTAGAGAAATGTCGCTCAGAATCGGACCCGCCTACCACTTTTTCCACATTCCATTTTTTACCTATCCTTCCTCTCCCAACTTACCAAACCTATGGTTAAAGAACCTTGAGCTTCGAACCTCGGGTAAGTAATAATAATAATATTTATTTCTACAAGTACTCATATGACTCAACTTATACAGACCACAGCTGACATCAGTGACATACTATATACAGAGAATTTCTGGCAAATTAAGTTAATTTTGTCCCAGGATGCCACCCACACCAGTCGACCAACACCCAGGTACCTACTTACTACTAGGTGAAGAGGGACAACAGGTGTCTTACCGGGGATCCAATCATGGACCTCAATATATCAGCTGAGTGCGATACCACTCGAGCTACGTAACTTTAATAATAATAATAATAATAATAATAATAAAATAAATAATAATAATAATAATAATAATAATAATAATAATAATATCTTTATTTACTACAAGTACATGTACAAGGTATACAGACCATAGTTGACATCAATGACATACTACTATATGAAGGAGACCACACAGACTTGAATAACTATAGGCCAATATCCAACTTACACCCTCTCTAAAATCTTTGAAAAATTAATCCATAAGCGTATCTATTCCTACCTCATCTCCCACAACATACTCAACCCCTGTCAATTTAGGTTCAGGCTTAATAAAAATACTAATGATGCTATTATCCACATGCTAGAACATATTTATACAGCAATAGAAAAAAAGAAGTCCCACTGGGGATCTTCATTGACTTATGCTGTATAGCCCTTGTGGCTTAGCGCTTCTTTTTGATTATAATAATAATAATAATCTTGCTACGTACTTCGACAGTTTACCACGACTTCTCACATAAATTGTCCACTTATGGTATAAGAGGGCACTCCCTCAACTACCTAAAGTCATACCTCAGCAACAGAAGCCAGTATGTGTACACAAATGGGGCAAACTCTTCCGCACAGCCAATTACAGTTGGTGTCCCACAGGGAAGTGTCCTAGGCCCTCTTCTCTTTCTCATATACATAAATGACCTACCAAATGCATCGCAACCACTCAAACCCACACTATTTGCAGATGACACTACATACGTCTACTCTCACCCGAGCCCAGTCATGCTAGCCAATATTGTAAACACCGAATTACATAAAATATCAACCTGGATGAGGACCAATAAACTTACTCTAAACATTGACAAAACCTACTACATTCAGTTTGGTAACAGAGCTGTAGATGTGTCTCTTAACATAATGATAAATGGATCACCTATCACAAAACTCACAGAGGGAAAATTCCTAGGAATCCACCTTGATAATAGACTCAAATTTCAAACACATATACAACAAATTTCCAAAAAAAAATTCCAAGACCGTAGGCAGACTATCGAAGATACGGTACTATGTTCCACAGTCAGCCCTCCTGGCCCTATATCACTCTCTTATTTACCCCTATCTCACCTATGGAATTTGTGTATGGGGCTCAACAACAATAAATCATCTCAGACCACTAATCACCCAACAAAAGGCTGCAGTCAGAATGATAACAAATTCCCACTACAGACAGCACACTCCACCAATATTCAAAACTCTAAACCTACTCACAATACAAAACATCCATACTTATACTGATATTACTGCTACCTACTAACATTTTCAATAGAACACTTAAAACTCTGACAAAAATCCACTCCCAAATCTGGAATTCATTACCTGTGAATATAAAAGAAACACTCTGTTTGTAAATTCAAGTCTCTTCTCAAAAATCACTTACTCACCCACAGCTAAATAAATACTGAATAATTGTATCTCATTATCATGCATCTCATTATTGTATCTCATAAATGTCAACCTGTGACCCAATCAAACTTTGTTACTATTTAACTTCATTACCTAACAGAATACTCCATTCTACTGATTACACAGCAACACAGTAAATGACCATATGACCTGTCTTTGTAATACTCATTTGTACTAAATTGTTATCTGTTTTACAATAATTTTTGTACCACTGAATATATCATTGCTTAGTTAATCTTCAGTTAATTTTAAGCTGCCCATAATGCTCTGCATACAAGGGGCTTTGGCATGTTACACTTTAAAAATTGTATTCTTTGTACTTTTCTGTATCATGTTCAAATTAATAAATAAATAAATAGAAAGCCGCTTGTTATGCTGAGCATTTCCCGCAAATTATGTCAGTTTTGTCCCAGGATGCGACCCAACCAGTCCATTAACACCCAGGTACCCATTTTAAATGAGTGGGGCAAAGCTGTAACAGGACCGGCAGTGTCGACACGTTCCTACATGTTTTCCTCGCAAAAGTACCGTGAGTGATGTCGACCTGAGGGGACAAGTTAGGACCAGATAGTAGACAGTCTATGACCATGACTTTTGGGTTTCCCGGGTGCTAATCGGTTAGAAGAATCGACGAAAATCTTTAATCTTATCTATCAAGGCAGAAAAGGGGTCTTATGGAAATCCCTAATGTTCCAGGTACCGGAGAGATTCGAACCCCTGACCCCAGTGTGTGAGCTGAGTGCGCTAGCGATCCAGCTACAAAGTTACTTATTACCATTTGGGTCCTTGAGTTGAGAAAACAAGATTTCCTCAGGAAATATATGTTATGAAGGTACATTGAAGAGATGCTTTGCCACCAGTGACTTTATTAATCCAATGCAAATGGAGTCAATTCCATTATCCAACCTGTAACTGTAGGAGTACCCAGGGTAGTGTCCTAGGCCCACTCCTCTTCTCTTAATCAGTGATCTCTCCAATGCATCCCAACTCCTGAAATCAGTTGTATTCGCAGATGACACTACTTAAGTCTACTCCCATTCAAACACAGCTGTACTTAGAAACACTGTAAACAATGAGCTGCTAAAAATATATACTTGGTTGATGACCAACAAACTCACTCTCAACATAGACGAAACATACTTCATGCTGTTTACCTGGAGAGAGTTCCGGGGGTCAACGCCCCCGCGGCCCGGTCTGTGACCAGGCCTCCTGGTGGATCAGAGCCTGATCAACCAGGGTGTTACTGCTGGCTGCACGCAATCCAACGTACGAGCCACAGGCCGGCTGGTCAGGTACCGACTTTAGGTACTTGTCCAGTGCCTGCTTGAAGACAGCCAGGGGTCTATTGGTAATCCCCCTTATGTATGCTGAGAGGCCGTTAAACAGTCTCGGGCCCCTGTTTGGCAACAGAGCCTGAAATATCCAGCTTAATATACCGATAAATTGTTCCCCTGTATCAAGACACACAGAGGGTAAATTTCTAGGTCTTCTTAACTGTGATCTCAAATCTCATTCCCACATCCAACACATAGCCAAGAAAATTTTCAAATCAGTAGAATCCTTTCCAAGATACGTACTATGTCCACAAACGACACTCCTTACCCCATACCACCAAAAAACCT
>NW_026469305.1:0-11623 GCF_026875155.1 Cherax quadricarinatus
GAATGACGCCTCAGGCAATCCTAGTTCACCGCAAAGGATATACGTGCTGGGGTGTACATCTCTTTTTATTCTAATATGAGGATAAGGAATAAGAGGGGGGGCGAGTCTGTGCCTTGGGGAACAGAGCCTTCACTATGGCACCCCCCTTTTTAAACTCTGTTGACCACCACTATTTGTGTTCGATTTTTTAGGAAGTTGAAGATCCTCTCCCCCTTTCCAGTTTTTTCCTTTAAAACGTATTTTTGGGGTATTACGCCATGATCGCATTTGTCAAATGCTTTTGCAAAGTCTGTGTATATAACACTGCTTTCTGATTTTCTTCCAGTGCACCCAAAGGGCCATGTCATAGTATCCGTAGTTGTGAGAGGCGGGAGCGACCGCCCTGAACCCATTTTTCCCTGGTTTGTGCAGATTTGGAACCCGGGTTTTTGCAATCCGCTTCTTACACTCTTTCAAAGATTTTTTATGATTGGGACGTCAGAGCTAGGGCTATATTTCTTAGCAATCTTGCTGCCATTTTTATGGAGTGGGGCTAAATATACGCCTTTTCCCCAAATCCAAAATCCAAAAAAAAACCTTTACCTTACTAAAAACGTTCACTTATTGTTTCACTGAAAACACCGGTCCCAGCCCCCCCCAAACCTTTCCCCTAAAGCCCCCTTTGTTCATCTGCTATCCTATTCCCGTCTTACTCTAATTCTTTAAATGATAACCTCCCATAACATTTTACCAGTAACTCAACAACTTACCCCCCCTAAAATTTTTTTGCCCCTTTTTTGTCCCCTTTCCTTTTAAAAAAGGGAAACATGCATGCTCTCTCCAACCCCCAGGAACCTTTACCCTCTCCATACATTTGTTAAATAATAGCCCCAAACCCACTCCAAAACCATTCCCCACCTCTTTAACATTCATCTTTATCCCATCAACCCCAGCTCCCTTACCCCCTTTTCATTCTCCCCCACTCCTCACAATTTTTCCCCCACACCCACAACTGGCTCTTCCTCACTCCTACAAGATGTTATTCCTCCTTGCCCCATACATAAATTTACAGCTTCCCCTTTTTCATCAACATTTAACAATTCCTCAAAATATTCCCTCCATTTCCCAAACCTTAACTCTCCATTTAATAACCTCCTCTCCTATTTTAACTGACAAACCATTTGTCCCCTTGGATCGGGAAAAGTAACTAGGTATGCGTTTGGTACCCTTTTTTTTTTCTTTAATGGAAGGAATTCCAGTCACTCTACTTCTTTTGCTACATAACCCCGCGGATTTACGCTTCTGCCCAAAAGAGTTTTTTCCACAGAGTCAGGGGGGTGGCCCCCGGGGAAGAGCACCTCACAGCGTCCCGTTAATTCTGGTGTGTTGGGGGTCCTTCCCGTTGTCTCCTTGCCTGGGGCCATCCTTTACTGTGGTCATAATCTTTTTCAAGAAACGTATATATTAGCGTAAGAATGAGGACTAAATATATATATATTAATATAAAATAAATATATATATATAAATTATATATAAAATATATAAAAATATATATATCAAAACAAACCCCCCTAAAGAATAAGAAATTTCCCAAACGCTTTCGTGACTACCACATTTTCAAGGGAAATTAATAATGTGAGTGCACGAAAGCCTTGGAATTTCTTATTATTTCGAGTGTTTTTTTGTATATTCGAAATACCTGTTTACTGTATTTTTATTGCATATAATATATAATATATAAATATAAATATATATATAATAATATAATATTGGTGTGTGTGTGTGTGTGTGTGTGTGGGGGTGTGTGTGTGTGTGTGTGTGTGTGTGGTTTGTACAGCGGGTAAAAAAAAGTACTGAAATTTTTTAACTTTTATTACTTTTGTTTTAATTTTTGGGTAAATATTTTTAAATATTTTTTGTGTCCCTTATATTAATTGCTTTTCGATACTTTAGCTGCATATTTTTGGGGGTTTAGCGCTTAACTCTGATTTTTATAACATTTCACTACAGAGGTTTGAATTTGTTTGGTATTATTTCATTTATTAATGCGCTTATTTTTCACCATAACATTCCATTTTATTCACAGATCAGTTTACGGGCTCATTCAAGCTCCACCCCAACCAAGATATAGTACCACCCCCAGATGCGACCCACACCATCGACAAACACCCGGGTCCCTCTTACTGCTAGCTGAACAGAGCAGCACATAATGAAACATCCAAATTTCCACCGTGCCGGGAATTCAAACCCACAGACACTTAACATGTGACCTGAGGCCACCCCCACCCAGGGGGACCCTGTGTATATCGTTGAAAAACACAGTATATCTTCCATTGTTTTTTCAGGATATCTTTTTTTTTTAAGGAGGAAATGGCCGCCTTTTTAAAATAATTCCCAAATTTTTCCAAAACTATCATATATTAAAACTTAAAAAGAAAATTAAACATTACCAAAGAATTCTATTTGGCTGATCATTGGGGTTTAAAGTCTGCACACACCAACAGAGATACGCCCCCAAGGGAAACTACGGGAAATGGAAAAATCAAAATATTTTTAAGGTATCAAATCTTTATACTGTATCCATATTTTTCCATGACAAATAAGGCAGTGTTAAATGATAAACGTGAAAATTTATAAGGGCTATTTTTTTTAGTATACATAATAAGATAATTATTTTTTCTTCAACTTTTTTTTTTTCCCCGTATTGTACCAAGGTGATTAGCTCGTAAAGAAAGTGATATAGAAAATGACTAAATTTACCACTTTTAAAATGTAACACAATTTAGTTTACATGGATCTGATACCATTGTGACCTTTATATTTTTCTTGCGCTAGCGCCACAAAAGGGCCACAAAAAAATAGTTTCCACAACACTAAGTAAACAGAGCATTGTTTTCCTTATAAAATCACTTCAACATTCGGGTTGATAAAGATACCAAGTGTTGCACAGTGTCTAATGTATCAACTTGTCGTTCTCTAAACCCATTTATCTATAAATTCATGTTCCCCCCCGCAACAATAACTAAGGGACGCGTCAAAAAATATATTCCTGTTTCTATTTCCCTTATGGAACTCTTTAGCCGCCTTGAAATTACCCAATTTGAGATAATATTTTTCCCCGGGATCCCAGGAGTCAAATTCAAAACGACGAAAAGCGCTCCCGTGGAAATTTAAACCCACCCCACAAATACCAAAATATTGATATAAGTGGAGTGTTTTAGGGGATGTCAACGCCGCTTAGGGGAGTGGGGGACGTCTCGTCATAACCCTCTGACATTTGTGACAAATTTCCCCATTTTGTCCTCGGGGAAGCTTGTCCTTATCATGCACCCCATGGGTGATAAAAATGGGAAAGGCGCTCTGCTGAAAACTCAGCAGACAGAAGATCAAGCCCCGACCTCATGGGGTTTAATAAAAACATGAATTATTCTTTTCTATTCATCATGCCCTGCCCGCTGGGCACTTGATCGGGGAGCTATACAGCAACTCTTCGGTGCTCATGGCTCACAGTGCCGTTTCACTCACACACACTGAGTACCAAGGTTCGACCCCCGGGACGAAAAAACGGGGGGCACGTTTCCATTTTTTCCCCCATTCCCAGCAGTAAGTGGGTACCAAATTTTAGCCGACTGGGTGAGTCTCATCCTAAGGAGAGATTGAAGACCCCCAATAAAAATTACCAAACACCTGATGACATGGTTTTAATGGGTTATCCTGGTTAAAATCCAACAAAGCCTCTATTTTTCCTTTTTTGGGGATTTTACGCCCGGGGTTCGGGGTTTAGTGCATTTGGGGGCCTCTGACTGGGTTTTTTCAGACGTGTAGTACACCGACCTAACTCGACATATTTTTGAGAAAAGGACACGTGACAAAAAAGAATTTTAATGGAAACATTTGCCCGAACCTTTTTCCTCTCCTCCACTCCATCCTTATTTAATGACAAGGATTGTTTCCCCCATTCGTTTAAATTTCCTCACTTTCTTTACTGATATGTGGTATGATTTACGGAATGAATTACGGATTGTGGAAAATGTTTTTGTGTATTAGATTTTTTGGTTGTAATATATAAATAAATTGGTCACGACAGAACAATTTCGCCTGCTAGGGCGGGCAAAGTTTGGGAAAAAAAAAACCCCCTGAGTTTTGCACTTTTCTAGTGCCCACATTTAGTTTAAAAACCTGCAAAGTTTTGGTTTCTGCATTACAGAATAAACAAAATGCAATAGAAAATATACAGAAAGGATGACGAATTTATCCCTTATCAAAAACCTTTCCTGCGCATTAATACTAAAGCATTTTAATTTTGCACTCTCTGGAAACACTTAGAACTTGGGGAATATGACTAAAGATGCCGTGCAATGGAAAACTAATAAATAAGGAACATGCTGAAAATATCTAAAGACAGGACTCACAACAATGGATTTAAGAAAAACAAATTTAATTTAGAAAGGATAAGGGGGTACTGGTTAAGTAATGCATCACTGCAATAAAAATTTGGGTTAAACTTAAAAAAAATTTGGATAGGTGTAAAGGGACTTGCCTAGCAGGGCCAATGGCAAAAGCAGTGCTTCCTTTCTATATTCTTCAAAAATTGTGCACAAAACAGAAATTCTAAGATGAACAAATTGATGCCTCCCAGACAAAAAAAAAAAATATTTCCAAAACAAAAAAAAATCATTGCTATAGCATCTTTGGATAAAGGGGGGAAAAAAACGAACTGACAACAACTTTTTCAAATTATAAGGGGAAAACGAAAGAATGATATGATGTAATGATGAAAAAATTTAAAATTATAAGAGGATCGAAAAAAGTGATAAAAAGTAACATGATAAAAAATTTCAAATTATAAGGGGATACGAAAAAGTGAAAATGAACATGATGAAAAAATTTTTCAAATTATAAGAGGAACAAAAAAGGGATATAGTAACAGATGAAAAAATTTCAAATAATAAGAGGATACAAAGAACGACATAGAAGACAATACATGAAACAAATTCTATGATTAAAAACTTCAGGAAAGCTACAAAAAGAAAAAAATTAGAAGACTTACAATAAACAAAATGTGAGATAAGACTTTGCTCTCCCACATAGCTGTTAATAAAATCTCTAATATGTAACAAAGTATATATTCAATGCAAATTGCTTATGTCTTTCCCATCACAGGTTGGTTTTGGGTTATTCTTTTTGGGGGTGCTGGTAGTAGTACAAGTTTTACCAGCTATTTTCTGGGACGATCATGGCTCATTAGGGGGTGTTTGGCCTAGGAGGGGAACATACAATGCCGGTACTTTTGTTCTACGTACGTATGGTGTTTCTATAAAAATTTTTCTTTAAACTTTTTAATTAAATATTTATCGTGAATTATGTTCTATTAGGGGACTTAAAATACATTATTTTTTGTTTTGAAGTATTAAAATCATAAGATTCGTCAAAGTGGATACCTTCCCCCCCCCCCCTTTAAAAAAATAGAATGCTTGTCCAAGTCTAAATTTTCTTACACAAATATAAAAATAATAATAATAATAATAAGATGAGATGATAAAATTAAATTTTTTTTCAGCGATACATGTTTTGTAAACAAACATATAACAATTTTGGGGTACGGCCAAAAGCCCCTTTATATTCAAAGCTTTCGGGGGAACTTTAAAACAGGTTTTAAAAGGAAATAACATACAGTAAGTTGTACATAGGTCATTCGGGATTACAATGAATGCAAAAATTGAATATTCCCTTTTGTTTTATGTTCATGGCTTTTTAAAAAGTTTTGGGAGAGAAAATTTCATTTTTTTAATAGCTAAGGTGGGCCCCAAAAGGAAGGATTTAACATTTAGAAGATTACAGATATTAAAAATAGGTTATATAATTTAAATTTTAATGTTTTTTCCTAGTTCATATATTGAGCAAATATTGTATAGAGTCACATAGATTACATATATATTTATGATGACTTTAAAAAATGAGACACAAAACTAACAGTTGGGTACTTTAATCCGAAACGTTTCGTATCACAGAAACCTTCTTCAGTTGAATACAGAGGAGGCACAGAAGTGTAAGATGTAAAGATAGTGTTTTAGGGGGTCAGTCTTCTGGAAAGGGTTTTGCTCCATAACGAAACATTTTTTCAGACTTGCATTACACTATATTAACGGGTGGGAGTGTCTCCCCTTGGGAGTCACTGAGGATGCATTCATACTTATTCCCATCAGGGCCCATATCCTCCCTTTGGGAAGAAAGCTGGGGGGATTATTCTGAAGAGAGTCGTCACCGTCATGCTAATGCACAATTTTTTTGGACAGCATACCGTTCATGCCCTTGGGGAGTATTTGTTTCCCTAACCCCCTCCCCCCCTCGTGAAGGTGCCTTCCTCCTCGAGGTTCTTGATCCAAGGAACTGGGTCAAGAAATGCCTCCCCCCGTCGCTGTATAACCCGTTGTGTTTTAGCACATCCACTGATTATTTTTTTCCCCCCTAATTTTACATGTTATTAATTTTTATTTTTATTATTTTATTATATTATTTTTATTATTATTATTATTTACTTACTTTACCTAGTTTTTTAAAAGTTGTTTTTTTCTCATTGAAATTTATATAATAATGGTAGAATTTTCCGACAGGTTAGGGAAAAGGACACAGATCACTATCGACATTTGTTGTAGCAAAGTTTCGCTCTCCAGGAACTGTGTCCATCGCGAACTGTAGTTTCTAATTACCAAGTTAAGAGGCTTGTTTGGGAAATATTATACCCGCAGAGGTTTTTGGGGGGCAAAACCCCCGAAGCCGGTCACAGACCAGGCCTCGGGGGGGATCAGGCAATCAAACCCGGGGTTACTGTTGGCCGCACATGAACCAACGTACGAACCACACCCGGCTGGTCATACTGACCAGCCTTACACAAAGATATTTAATTTTTTAAGATAAATGTTGAATACATCAGTGTATGAAACTACTGGGATAGAGTTTGTTTGAAAATTTTACTGATGTGACCATGTTTTCGTCAACAAAGATACGTCACAGTACCGGGTTTAAAAAGTACACTACTTTTTAGAAAATTTATTTAGACAACGGGGGGCACATTGTCATACACATTTCATACGTAGTGAAGTTACCCATGGATAACCCATAAAAAGGCATAAAAGGGCTTATTTCTATCGGGGGCCTTTAAAAATTATACAGTTCTTTGCATTAATGCTCCCAAAAACTGTATTAGAAACAAGAATTGTTAGGTTTTGTTTTCTTATAACTACTGCTGCCTTTTTACCCTCAGTGGACACAAGTCCAGTAATGTTCCCTAATTCTGTCTTTTATACAGGGAATCACATACACACACCTTTTTTTTGGGGGGTTTTTTAAAAGTTTTTTTTTTGACTTTCAATTGAGCTTTGTTCATTAGTTTTTGGGGTTTTTAAATTTCCGCAAATTTTCGCCCTTTTTAAAATTTTAAAAATTTTAAAATTAAAAAAAAAAAAAAATTTAATTTTTAAAAAAAAATCTTTACACATTACAAGAACAGACCTACAAAAACCACAACAGACAATTTCCAAAAAAGCAATTTTCCGAGGAATCACCCCCCACCTCGCAAACAAAGAACCTTTATTTTAAAATCTATGAACGACACATTCTTAAGGCACGTTCCCAATGTTTTTTTCCAACCGGGCAACCACCAACTCGAACCCCCCTCCATTTAATTATTTTCATACAGAACCCCCCCCAAAAAAAGCCACCCTTTGGTTTATCGGGGGCCCCCGGTAAATTTCCCCTAATTTAGGTTTTATTTAAATATATTTTTGTATTTAGCTAAAAAAAAATTGGGTAAAACAAAAGGGACTTAGCTACCCCAAATTTTTCATCACCTTTTAATCCCATTCTTTTTCACCCAAAAACTAATTTTTAAAACCATTAAAATTACCTACCAAAAACTACTCAAAAAACTTTTATAAACCCATAAAGCCTTTTGAAACTCTCAAAATCAATGGATTCTGGCGGACAAACTTTCTTTCTTCGGGCGCTGATACCACTTTGTCCCTGACACCGCTTGCCGGGCTGGGTACACCAAGGACTTAGGGTAAGAAATGTCTACATTTTGAATTCGGGCATTTTCAGTACAATGCATAATTTTTCCCACCCCTTCAGTGGGGGGGGGGGTTTCCCGTGCAAGAGAAGGCTCTTGATAAAGGAAATCTAACCCTCCTTTTCCCTTGGATTCAAGCCTTTTTGCCCCCCCTTAAAAGGGACCGTATGCTTCTTGGGTCTTAGTGCTTTCCTAAATGTGAATAATAATAATAAAAAATATATAAAAATAATATGGGGAGACGCAACCACCCAGGGAATACTCCCCGCCTGCCAATGACTGGAAACAAAAACTGAAACTTTTTTGCATGTGGGGGATTGTGGTTTCTTTTTCTGTCTCATAAACACCAATTTAAAAGGGGTATCTTGCTACTCCAAATTTCACTTTGGCACACCACAGACACGACATCATTTATATATACTACACTGGTTTTTCCCCTTTTTTCAAAATAGCTCTGTTCTTTTTTTTTCTTCTTTGCCCAAGGGAAGTAAAAAGAATTTTCCTCCGTAAGCCATGCTGTGTTTTAGGCGAAAAAAATCCCGGGGGCAATGGGCTAAAACCCCCTTTCCCTCCTGTATAAAATTTTACAAAAAAAGAGAAGAAAAAAAAACTTTAAAAAAAGGGTTCTAAATGTGGGGGATGTGTGCGGATACAAGAAACAGATGATTGCTGAGTTTGAATGAAAAGAATTTGGGTTTCCGGGCCCTAAGCAAAACAAAGCTGAAGGGGGTAGGAGATTTCAGTGGGGGAAATAAATGGGATTAAACTGAGTACGAGAGAGTTAGGCAAAAAAGGGGGTAGCAGAAAAGTTAAATGATCGTTAGGAAGGAAAAAGGGAAATATAAATGTGTAAATTCAAGAATTAGTGGATTAAATTAAAGGTTTTTTGGGGTTTGCGAAAGTGGGTCTAATAAGCGTGAAATGCACCTGGAGAAGAGAAAAAAGCAGGGAAGGGAAGTTTTTGGGGAGATGTTAATGAATGTAAGGAGCCTTTGAACCAAGTAGAGAGTAATTGGGGTGGGGGACTTGAATGCTGAAGTAGGAGAAACTTTTAGAGAGGGTGTGGTAGGTAATTTGGGGTGCCAGGGTAAATGAAATGGGACCCCTTTGATTGAATTTGTATAAAAAAAGGGGTTTTTAGTTATGGGTAATACATATTTTAAGAAAAGGGTAAATAAGATACACGATATGATGGGCGAATGACAGTAGTTTTTTGGATTTTTATTGGAGATAAAAGACTGTTGATAGACTTCAGGATGTACATGTTTTTTGAGGGGCCACAGATATATCGATCACTTTTATTGAGCTACACTGAGAGTAAAAGGTAATGGGATACGGGAGAATAGAAGCACCGGGAAAGAGAGTGAATTTTTAAAACTAAAAAGGAGAGTTGGGGAAATTTTAAAAAACAGCTATTGGAGGATAGATGGGCAAATGAGAGCATAGGCAATGGGGCGAAGAGGTAGGGGTGGGTTTAAAAAAAATGTAGTGTTAGAGTTTTCAGCAAAAATTTGTGTTACAGGAAATGGGTGCAGGAGGAAAGGACGATTGGGGGAATATGATTAAAGAGAGTATAAGGGAAAAAGTTAGATATGAAAGTTTTTAAAAAGAAAAGGATGCAAGGGGGGGAAGAGTATAGGGAAAAAAAAGAGAGAATTAAGAGAGTGGTGAAGAAATGTAAAAAAGAAAAAAGAGAAGTGGGTGGATGTTTTCAACAAATTTTGTTGAAATAAAAAAAAGTTTTGGAGTGAGATAACAATTAAAGAAAGCCTAGAAACAAATGGATTTGTAATTAAAAATAGGGGAGGAATTATTAAATGGGGAGTTAGAGGTTTGGGGAAAAGGAAGGAATATTTTTGGGGAAAGTTAAATGTTGATGAAGAAGGAACTGTGATTTCGTGATAGGGCCAAAGGGGGAATAACACTTGTGGAGTAGGAAAGCCGTTTTGGTGTGGGGGAAGTTCGTGAGGCAGTAGGTAAAATGAAAGGGGGGAAAAGGCAGCCGGGATTGATGGGTAAAAATAGAAAGTTAAAACAGGTGGGGATATAGTTTTTGGGGTGGTTGGTGCAATTTTTAAAAAATGTATGGAAAAGGGGAAGGGACCTAGGGATGGGGAGAGAGCAGCATAGTTCCTTTGTATAAAGGCAAAGGGGGGTAAAAGGGGAGTCAAAAAAAATAGGGGGATAAGTTGTTGATGTACCGGGAAAGTGTATGGTAAGTTTTAATTGAAAGAATTAAAAATAAACGGAGAATAGGATTGCAGAGAACAAGGAGGCTTTTGGAAAGGTAGGGGTGGTGGAAACCCGGTGTTTACAGTGAAACATATAAGTGAACATATTTAGTAAAGGGTAAAGAGGGCTTTGTCAATTTATGGATTTGGAAAAGGGTTGACAGGGGGGATAGGGGGGCAAAGTGGAAAATTTCAAGGTATGGTTAGGAGGTAGGTTTTGAAAACAGTGAAAGTTTTTTACGAGGATAGTGGGGCCAAGCTAGAGTATGTAGGGAAAAAGGGGGTTTTTTCCCCGTAAAAAAAGGCCTTTGACAAGGATGTTGATGTCACCGGGTTTTTTAATATATTTATAGTGGGTTGTAAAGAAGTAAATGCGAGGGGGCTTGGCAAGAGGGTTTGGGGTTAAAAAAAAGAAAAACACACAAAGTGGGGGTTGTCACGCTGCTTTTGCTGATGACACTGTGTTTTGGGAGATTCTGAAAGGAAGTTGCAGAGATTGGTGGTAAATTTTGGGGAGGGTGTGCAAAAGAAGAAAATTAAAGGTGAATACAGGGAAAAAGTAAGGTTATGAGGATAACAAAAAGATTTGGGGGGGTGAAAGTTGAATATAATTGGAGGGAGAGGTATGGAGGAGGTTTAACTTTTTTCAGATATTTGGAGTGGACGTGTCAGCGGATGGTCCCTTAAAGATGAGGTTAATCATGAATTGATAGGAAAAAGAGTGGTGGTGCACTTGGAGTCTGTGGAGACAAAGAACTTTGTCCTTGGGGGCAAAGAGGGGGAAAGTATGAGAGTAAGTTTTAAAAACGCTCTTATTTGGGGGGTGAAGCGTGGTGGTGAATGTTGCAGCGAAGAAGCTGGAGGGCAGTGGGATGTCATGTCGAGGGCAAAGTGTGGTGTGAATTAAAGCAGAGAATTTTTGTTTTGGGAAATTAGGGGGAGGGGGGAAATTTCCAAAACGTTGTCCAAGGTGAGGAAGGGTTGTTGAGGGGGGTTCGGCGAAAGAAAAGGAGCAAACGAATGACTTCAAATTATCAGTCTGTAGTGGAAGGAAGGGGGGTAGGGGTCGGCCTAGGGAAAGGGTTGGGGAGGGGTAAAGGGGTTTTGTGTGCGAGGGGGTTGACCTCCGCAGCAGGGAGCGGTTTGATAGGAGGAAAAGGGGGCAAATGGTTTTTAATACTTGACGTTGTTGGGTGACAAAGTAACTTTTTTGAAGGGATTCAGGAAACCCAGGCCGGACTTGAGTCCTGGAGATGGGGAAATCAGTGCCGCACTTGAAGGAGGGGTTTAAAGTTTCAGTTAAAAACTGTTGTAAAGCACCCTTCTGGGAACAGTGATGGGGGAG
>NW_026469306.1:0-11975 GCF_026875155.1 Cherax quadricarinatus
CCCACATTGCTTCAGACGGACCTCTCCAATCCCTCCGCTTCCCCTTGTTGAAACATTCCCCCCCGTTTTTCGTACCATTAAGAGTGTTGTTATTACCACTCTACAACATTCCGCTCTTTGCTTTATTGGACAAAGTTCCTTGTCTTCACAGACTCTTCGGTGCACCACTCACCTTTTCCCTCTCGTCATTTCTATGATTCACCTCATTTTTCATAGACCCATCTGCTGACACATCCACTCCTAAAAATCTGAATACTTTCACCTCCACCATATTCTATCGTTCCAACCTGATATCCAATCTTTTGTTACCTATTTTTTTTTGTCCTAATCACCATACTCTTCCTTAGTCACTTTTAATTTTCTTCTTTTACATACCCTACCAAACTCATCCATCAACCTTTGCAATTTCTCTTCAGTCTCTCCCCCTCGTAAAAACTTTTCACTGCTTTAAAATCTACCTCCTATTCCATACATTTGCAACATCTTTCACATTACCCCCCCTATCCACCCTGTCATACGCCTTTTCTAAACCCATAAATGCCACAAAAACCTCTTTATCCATATCAAAGTATTGTTCACCTAAATGTTTCACTTGGTGTACACACCCCCTATTCTTTCTGAAGCCTCCTTGTTCATCTCCTGTCCTACTCTCCGTCTTACTCTAAATTCTTTTAATAATTCCCTTGAAAAGTTGTACGATTCTTCAATGAGTTTAGTTAATTGTTATGTATTTTCATGTCCTAAATCCAAATATCACCTTGAAAAATGCTTATTCGCTATAGGTTTAATGATGGGAGACACATAATATTTGATTATTTTATTATAACATTTAATAAGTGTCAGTATATCTTAAGCTCTAATCTGTACCTTTCTGCCTTTTTGCTTGTCGCTTATGGTGGGCTGAAGAATCATCTCTGCCGATGTCCAGCAATAGTCTGCAAGGATTCTTGTGTTCCATTTGCCTGGCGTCATTGCAAACACAATTTAAATCTTTGCAAACGAAAATTACACAGGTAGAAAAGCTAACTGTAGTCTGTGAAGGGTTGACCCAAGATGCAAACATTGATTTTGACGATTTTGAAGCAAACCTGGAATTACTTACTAAGCGTGTGGAAATCATTAATTCAGATTATACGAAATACACAAGTGACTTCCTGGAATCAAATCCGTCTGAGGATGAAATTCAAAATATTTTGGGTGCAATTAGTGATCAACAATTAAGGTTTGCAGGGGCATATCCTACCTGCCACAAATTTTTGTCACAAAGACTTACAGTAGTTAGTGGTCAAACACCTATTACAACTGCCAAAAATGTCATACCACTACCTAGTCTACCTAATCTCTCATTACCAATATTTGAAGGTCATAATTATGAAGAGTTTATTAGTGGATTTCAGTTTTAGCTACATACAAGAACTGAAACAGATGAGATCGCTAAGTTAAACTACCTTAAATGTCTCGCGAAGGTAGAACCCTTCTAACTGATTAATTCGTTTCCGGTGGTCAAAGGCAATTATCATCTAGCCTTACGTGTTGTGGCAGACAATTACTTTGATGCTGACAAAGCCAGGGTTAGACACGCAGTCAGAATCTCAAGCTTGAAGTCACCAAAACATTTTTTTTTTCAGATTTACAGACATTTAGGATCACACTTCACAATAGTCTCAGGTCTCTAAAGACTAAATATGACCTAGAACAACGTGATTGGTTTATCATTGGTATTGCACAGGATAAGTTGTCACCACAAACTATTGAACGTTTTAACATCTTGTTCAACAAACTCTATTTCACTTGTGAAGAAATTAGCAAAGGTTTACATGCTATAGTTTCTTGCATGCAAGCAACGAGATATGATGATAAACCTAGAAATCCCACTGTGGTTACCAAACCTTCAACTCAGTATAAAAAAGTATACCTACTCCCACTAAATCGCAGAATGGGAAATCCCATGCAGGCACTTATCAAGCTGTGAATTCAAAAAACAGTAAAAAAGACTGTCAAACCCTTAAAACGTACCCCCAAAATGTGTACTTTGTGAGGGATCACTTTGGGCACAGAAATTATTTTTCAATATTCAACAATGGGGGGCACCCGAAAAAAAAAAAGGGTGTTTCAGCAGCTGAAAGGGTGCTGAAGTTTTTTTAAGTGAACCCCAAAAGGAGATAAAGGGCCCCCGCCGAAGTGTTTTAAATGAAAAAGGTGTGCATCATACAGCTTTTTTTTCCCAAAGAATGTATTTGACCAACAACGGCCCTTTCAACAGGAACAGGAAGTCAGCAAACAACTAGATTAAATGTGAGAGATAATTTCTAAATTGACGCTCTCCCAGTGGGTCGAAGGGGGGGGGAGTTATCTAATAAATTATGCTAACCAATGTGGGTATACTATTTGGGTCAAGGCTCACTAAGGTCCCTTTTAAGAAAACAGTGTTACAAAAAATTGAATAAAAAAACCCCATGCCAAAATTCTGTTAGATTTAGCATTTTTTTTTTTTTTCAGAAGTTTGGGGGAAAACAGTAATATGACCTAGCCAGATTCACGGTTGATCTAAGAAAAAGGAAAAGGAAAGTGAAGCTGTGGTAGTTAAGATTTGCCCAAGTCCCCGTGCGGGTCCAGGAATTAAAAAAAAACAGTTTTCAGAAATTAAAAGGGAGCCAAAAACAAGTTTTTGGCCTGTCCCAAAAGATACAGTCGGGCACAGACCAAATTTATTTAATCATTGGGGAAATGAATTTTTAAAAACTGTTTTGTGCAAAAAAAATAGTAATAAACATGATGTTCCCTTGCTGAAAACAGCAGGACCACATGATTTTGTGGTCCCATTCCCTCTCCCAAAATGGGGGAAAAAAGCTGATATTGATTCAGTGGAAAATGTACAGTTACGAGAAAACCCCCTGACATGAAAAAGCAAAAATTATCATTACTGGAAAAAGAATGAACCCGGGTTGATAAATTGTGGAATTTAGATGCGATAGGCATTGATGGTAAACCCAACCCAATACTGTCCATTTTTCATATCTGAAAATGGCAGTATTGGGTTAGGTTACCAGGAAATTTAATCCCCCACAAAACTGGCCCAGCGTTTTCGAAAGGTTTTCGGGCAAATGAAAGCACAAAACATGAATTTTAGGGAAAAATCCCCAAAAATGCTAATGCGTATGATAATATCCCTTTCAAAAACAGTCCGGGCAATAAAAATTCAAATTTAGGAAGTAGTCGAAGACAAGTTGAAGACAGAAGCCATTATTTTCCCGCACCCCACAGTCCCTAAAAGATTCTGAAAACCCAAACCACTACGTTTGTACATAATTTTCAGCGCACGTTTCAAAATAAAGATGTAGCAATCCCTTTAAAGGGCCCGTCTGATAACCCGGGCCCTCACTAAATTTAGAAACCCTTTTAGTCTTGCTTAGAAATTTTTCAAAAACAAATCCATATGCCTACACGGATGATTTTTTCCAAAAACTTTTCCCATTTTAGGAGGGACCACAAGAAATAGACCGAGATTTTACTGTATTCCTGTGGCCTGAAAACCCCCATGATCTTCGAAGTCCTGTGAAATCATATCGTTGCAAGTCAGTTTTGTTTGGTGCAACATTTTATCATTTCTTGCTAGAAGCTACTCTAATAAGCACACATCTGAAGAAATCTGAAAGTTCCTTCAAAGAAACCTTAAATAAAAGTGGACAATCTTCAACGTATTATGAATAAAGAGGAGGATTTGAAATCCTTTTACAGAGAAGCTAACAAGGAAACCACAGAACAAATACGCCTCTCAATATGTGGAAGATAATTCAACTCATTTAAGGGAACTTATCAAGGAAGATTTTCCTGAAGCTGAAATTACTGATTGCAACAACATGCTTGGACTTAATTGGAACACACAAAAATACACATTGAGGCTCAAAGGAATAAACACTAAACCATGGAGTGCACTCACCAAACGTAGTTTACTGTCAGAGGTATCACAATGTTTTGATCCTCTACGACTCGTCTCACCAAATACCATAAAAGGTAAAATGCTTGCGCAAGATGCATGGAAGCTCAAATTAGGTTGAGATGAGAACTTGCCTCTAGAAATGAGTCAAGCATGGGATGAAATATCCAGGGAGTTTAAACAACTTCATCAAATTAAATTTCCCAGACAAATAGGTAAAGCGGGAAACAAGTACACACTACATGTGTTCTGTGATGCGTCAACCAGAGGTTATGGCGCTGTAGTTTACATGAGTAATGCTCAAAAAAATACACTAATTATTTCAAAGGCCAGGGTAGCACCTTTGAAGGTCAGAACAGTACCACAATTGGAACTGACAGCACTCTATGTAGGTACAAAAATAGCTGTCTATCTCAACAAAGTACTTGATCATCTCACTATTGAAAAGACCGTGATCTGGAGTGATAATGAAGCAGTTCTCCAGTGGTTAAGAAATAATAAGAGTAAGTTGGTCTATGTACAGAACAGAGTAGCAGAAATAAGAGATGTAGATAGATTATCTCTTTCTCCACGTCTCTACCCAAGAGAATAAAGCTGATATGTTATCACGTGGATAATAAAGTATGGCTCCATGGACCGAACTGGCTCTCCAGTAAAAATGTCTGGTCTCATCAAAAGCATACATTATGCCAGACGAAAGAGTACGCTTGAACACCACAGAAATGATCTGATTAAATACAGCAGGCACCCTATAAATAGTCATTGATGGATCTAAATACTCAACTTTAGGTAAACTCCTAAGAGTTACAGCTCAAATTCATTAAAGAGATAAAATCTAAGTATGAATTTCCTGAACCCATTAAATAATGGGTAAAAAACATACAGAAAGATGTCTTCTCTATAGAGTATAAATTTCTGGAAACAGGATAAATCCCCAATGAAAATTAATATGATTAATTCTTTAGGACTTTATCTCGACTCAGAAAAGATTATAAGATGTCGAGGAAGAGTTCATAATTCTTCATTACCTAAAGAAGCAATATGTCCAATATTGATCCCCGAGAATCATTGGCTAACAAAACTGATTGTTCAAAGCGCCCACAGTAACGTGTTACATGGTGGGGTAGCTGACACACTTTGTCATATACGACAATCCTACTGGATACCTCAAGGTCGACGAAGTGTGAAAAAACAAATAAGGGACTGCATTACTTGTTGTCACTGCGATATGCGAGTATATCAGTATTCTGGCCCACCTCTATATCCCTCTGAACGAGTATGTCATGTCACTCCATTTGAGGTGACAGATGTAGATTACACTGGACCAACAATTTGAACGAAAACAGTTGATAAAGTTCCCATCAAGGTGTACTTCTGTCCACTTGTGCTACAACTAAAGTAGTACATCTAGAAGTAGCCACTGACATGTCTGCTGAAACCTTTATCATGCTATTCAGAAGGTTTGCAGCCAGAAGGGCATGTCCCAGACTGACAATTTCAGATAATGCAACGAACTTTGTTGCTGGTGCTGCTTATATAAGCAAGATCTTTGATCAGCCAGAAGTACAACAGATGCTGAATCAACGCAGTTGTCATTGGAGACATATCACTCTTAAATCTCCATGGCATGGCCGATTTTATGAAAGAATGATCGGCACTGTAAAACGTTGTTTAAGAAAGACTCTTCATCGTCAATGAATCGACTTAGAAGAATATCGCACAGTCGTGACTGAAATAGAAAATAGAGTCAACAACAGACCTCTAACTTAAGTTACCAATAATGTGGACAATTTAGAAGTGTTAAGTCCATCTCATTTACCTCATGGCAGAAGGCTCGAACCTGTTCCTTCAATGAATGATGAAATCATAAAGGATCCTATTTATTTCGAACCTGAGCAGCTCAGACGTAAATTCAAACACCTTGGCCAGAAGACTATCTCACCTCACTTCTATGAGCCTGGTGTTCCTGAAAACCATACGTCCTTAAGACCTGGTGACTTAACGTTATAGACAATGATGGTCCAAGGTCTCAATGGTGTCTTGGAAAAATAGTGTCCATACATCTTGATGCACATGGAACAATCAGGACATTTGATGTTTTGAGCAAAGGTGTAGTGAATAAGTGAACAATAGATAAACTAGTGCTGTTAGAATTCCACGGTGTTGAAAACAAATGTAGTGATTCTCCAGAAGCCTCATAGATTAGAGCTGCTAAGAAAAGACAGTCATCAGTTGTGGTGAGTGAGAAAATCAAATTAATGTAAAGAGGTGAATAGTTCACATGCGGAGAACTTTCATCCCCCCCCATCCAGAGTGGAGAAAATATCTCCAGAAATGGGATGTAGCCCTCGTAGCCCCTTCAGCCCCCTTCAGCCCTTCAGCCTTCAGCCCCTTCACCCTTCAGTCCCTTCAGCCCTTCAGCCCCCTTCAGCCCCCTTCAGCCCCCTTCAGCCCCCTTCAGCCCCCTTCAGCCTCTTCAGCCCTGAGGTACTCATCGCTCCAGAGGGGCTGATAGCCTCTCTTGCTTCCGCATGATTAGTAATTGAATCTATATGCTGCTACCAGCATGTACCAAATCATAGTCACGTCACCTCTATTTGCACAACAGTTTTCTTTCCAATACGAGTGACAGTGAAATGAGAAAATGACTGTCGTTACCTTAGTAGGGAAGTTACAGGAAAACCCTGCAACACTTTACTTACAATGTGGGACAATGTGGCGACGATGTCAGGCAAGGAAGGTAATCATGCTGAAGTCAGCAATTAGGGGTCCGCCCTAAGACGTAATGCGCTACGGGAATTTGATTGGCTTCTGGAAAAGGACGAAAAATGTGTTTCATGCGGTCATTGCCCTGAACAAATGAATCGTGCGTTTGACTCTTGTACAATCTCAGAAATTCGTGGTAGAACTATTACACAGTGAATTATCTTCCTGTTGAGAAATTGCCAAGAAAACCATGGACAAATCTTGAAGAACAGTGTAGTGTAACAGTACGTTTGTTGCAAATTTCCCGACTGAGTGGAGGACAGCGTGACATTCCTCGAAAGACACTTCAACTTCAATGAAGTCACCAGTGTCTGTCATACATGGTGCTGTCACCACCATAGCTCACGTTACAAAGAGCAAGGTAAGTCTCAGTCTCTCTTGTTAAACCGGGAAACTGTAGTTTCGTGTAGACACAAGGTGAGTGAGGCTGTCCTATAGATGCCAGTGATATGTGGGCTTTTGAGCCCAAACAAGTGAGTGAAAATCCATTCAGCATTAAATTAGCAGTGAAATGCTGAAATATACACTCTTGCAACAATTGTTTCAGCATATGTATGAAGCCCAGTTCCTATGCTGGGCACCAATCTTGCATCCAAAATATAGGTGATATTCCTTTCTTACCATAGCAGTTATACGGTGCTTCTGTAGCAGAAGTTGTCTGCCCTATTTACACATGCATGAGGCATCTGAAAAAGAAAACAGAAACAATTATAAAGTAAACTGAATATTTATTCATTAATTTATCATTATAATACAAAGCATGACAGATAAGCAGAAGTATTTATATCATTCAGTAAGAAAATAAAATTATAATATGCCTCACATGCATATAAATAGCTTGCTCAGTGAATATATAACTTTAAAAAGCGTTTTGCTAAGAAAATCACCTACCTTTTACTTAAAAAATAAAAATTAAAAACACGCAACAAATTTTCAATGACTGCTCGAAGGGGTTAGGGGGAGACTGAGTGTGGTAAGACACACTGCCCCCAAGGTTGGGTTTGGGAAACCCGTTGTGACACGTTGGTGTATAACAAAAAATTTTAAAACCATGGATAATCATCATCCCTTTACCCAAAATTAGTTGTTATTGGCAATTTTGGTCTCCCGGAAACAAATTTTTGGTTTTTTTGACCAAAGGGACATAACTTTACCTTTCACTTTTTTCCAGGTATACTCAAAGACTTATTCCCTATAAATTTTTTCACTCTTTTTTGTTTCCCCCTTTTCCCCTTTTTACAAAGGAAATATTGGGACACTCTCTCCAGTCCCTTGGGGACCTTACCCCTTCCGGCCATTTATTAAAAATTAAAAAAACCAACCACTCCAAAATATACCCCCCCTGCTTTTAAACTTTTTATCTTCATCTCATCAATTTCCCCGGTTTCCGCCCTCTCCCTCCCCCCTTTTAAATTTTACCCCCTGCCTCGTAACCCTTTCCCCCCCCCCTCCCAACTCGCTCCCTCCTCTCTACTACAAGATGTAATTCCAACTTGCCTAATACACGAAATGACAGCCTCCCTATCTTCATCAACATTTAACAACTCCTGAAAATATTCGCTCCATCTTCCCGATACTTCTAACTCTCCATTTAATAACTCTCCTTTCCTATTTTTAACTATCAAATCCATTCGATCCCTAGAATTTTTCAACTTATTAATCTCACTTCAAAACATTTCCTTATTTTCAACAGCATTTGTTGATAACATCTCACCCACTCTCTCATTTGCTCACTTCTTACATTGCTTCACCACTCTCTTTTCCTATCCATATAATATAAATATATATATATAATATATATATATATATATATATATATATATATATATATATATATATATATGTATATATATATATTAATATATATATATATATATTATATATATATATATATATATATAATATATATATATATATATATATATATATATATATATATATATATATATATATATATATATATATATATATATATATATATTATATATATATATATATATATAAATATATATATATATATATATATATATATATATATATATTATATATATATATATATATATATAATATATTATATATATATATATATATATATATATATATTTTAAATATATATATGTCAGTTTGGAGGGATATGTTGTGTATCTTTATACGTATATGCTTCTAAGCTGTTGTATTCTGAGCACCTCTGCAAAAGCAGTGATAATGTGTGTGTGTGGTGAAAGTGTTGAATGATGATGAAAGTATTTTCTTTTTGGGGATTTTCTTTCTTTTTGGGTCACCGTGCCTCGTTGGGAGACGGCCGACTTGTTGAAAAAAAAAAATATATATATATATATATATATATATATATATATAATATATATAAATATATATATATATATATATATATAAACAGGCTCCCCAGCTGTCGAGGCATTTGTGGTTGAGTGGATAAGACCGCTTCCGAAGAATGTTGCCCGTCTCTCAGTAGCAGTATGGAATCCTTTTCACTTCCATCTTTCACTGTATATACCCGCTTGTTTCTGCATAGTGCATTTATATAAAAAGCGCTTGTGAAGTAAGAACATACAGAAGAAAATTTAAATAGCTTGAATCAATGTCTGAGGCTCACTGACGTGCCCTGGTTGGTAAAGAAACATGGCTTGTGTATCAGCCTTCCCAGCTTTTGAGGCATTTGTGGCTGAGTGGATGAGAGGGCCGCCCTCCTGGGAATCTTGCCCGTCTCCCAATAGCAGTATCGAATTCTGCTGACTCTGATCTCTCTCTCTCCCCTCTCTCTCTCCCCTCTCTCTTTTATATATATAAAATATATATAAAATATATAATATAATATATATATATATATATATATATTTTGTAATATATATAATATATATAATATATATA
The DNA here is from genome assembly GCF_026875155.1 of Cherax quadricarinatus. NCBI lineage: Eukaryota > Metazoa > Arthropoda > Malacostraca > Decapoda > Parastacidae > Cherax > Cherax quadricarinatus. The sequence continues at coordinate 9,593 of NW_026469306.1, forward strand.
TATATATATATTATATATATATATAAAAATATATATATATACAGAAGAGAGAGAGAGGAGGGGAGAGAGAGAGACCACCTCCAAAAACTGTTTTTGGGGGGGCCTCGTCCTCAGAGAAAAGAATAAACTTACTTCAGGGAAAACTCAAGGTTCTCCCTGAAGCTCTTTGAGAATTTTCTCCTACCACTCCCTATATTTAATGTATATTTTATTTAAAGACAAAATATATTGACAAAATATTAACAAAAATACAATAGAAAGAAAAACAACCAAGGTAATAACTCAGAGCTACATCTCGAATACTTCGTCCAGTTCCCCTGCGGTGGGCCGCTTGACCAGAAGCTGCAGGCCTTTGTCTTCTCTGGATCGGACACTGAGTCTCTGAAAGAGGAAGCTGGTCGCCCTGTGGTCCTTGGTTTCTATGATGAGCTTTTCACCCAGCTCTTTGAGGAACTTTAGAGCACACTTGCCCCATGCTCCAAGGGTCTCCGACCCTTTTGGGATGAAGTTATAGCAAAGGGGAAGGTCTTCATATTTGCGGATCTTCTGGGTCTCCCTGTGGCTGGCAGCTCCACCCCTTTCAGCTATGGAGTATGGCAGGTGTCTGCCAATGTGATAGCACAGGTGTAGTCCAAGACAATCTCCTTTCTATCCTTCCAGGGTAGCATAGTGGCTCCATCAGGACGCTTTTGACTTCCGTCAGTTCTCTGCACTTGGGATTCCCGCTGAGCTGTGCAACGGGCTGTGGCGAGGGTTCTCTTTATGATGTCACTGACCTCCTCATGCCTGGCACACTTCCTTTCTGCTGTGTGACATACGAGATCATGAAGTCAGAATTGATCAGCTGTCGCCCTGCTGCAAATACACCTATGTTCCGTGAGGATGGGGCAGGGGGTACTAGGCGAAGAGCAACACCAATCCGAATGGCCTGTGGGTCGAGCCGAGTGCCCAGGGAGGAACTGGGAACAGCAAGAAGGAAATCTCCTGAGCGTGGTGCCTTCACCACCAGGAGACGAGCTTTGTCCTTTTCTGAAGCGTTGGTGAGCATTGTGTTGGCGATTTTTTCCATGATCGGTTTGTCCCAGTGGCACTGTTTGTGCTCTTTGGGAGGAGCTGGTCTACTGGAGGAGTCTGCAAGAGTGTCCCACCGCATCGCTGCTTCAGTAAACCTGGGGTCTTCAGCTCCTACCAAGTCTCTCAAGCGTTCGGGAACAATCTTCTTGACTAATGCACTGGAAGCCAAACACTAAGACAGAAAAGCAGGCAAAGCAACATGCGTTGCTTTGTGCACCCCTATACCTCCCAGTCGCACTGGAAGGGTTGCCTGATCCCATTGCCAATACTTTAGTGACAGGTTCAGTGCCTTCTTAAAGGTTGACCTCAGGTGTGCGCCATATTCGTCGAGTGTTGGGTTGTCAAAAGAGGGTGCACACCTCAGGAAGTAAGTGTGTCTCGGAATAGTAAGGCACCTTGTGAGGAGATACAGAGCATCATATGCATCAAGATCGCTTATTCTCTCCTCCACTCTCATCAGGTCATTCAATTTGTCCTTGAGGACAGTGTCGATGGCCTGGTGACCCAGCGGTGCTCCCGAGAGGGTACTGTTGGACAGAGTGGCAATAGAGACTTCCGGGATGATTCTTCGCACGGCATTCATTATTTCCTGGTTCGCTGTGATGATTTCACATATATATATATCGTGCCGAATAGGCAAAACTTGAGATTTTTGCTTAATAGTAACCCTCATCTTGCCGAATAAGGCAAGCGAAAATTTGTGTATGCAATAATTTCCCAAAAAATCATTCTAAACATACAGAAAATAATATATTTCACATTATTTATTAATTATTATGTTATTGTAAGCTTATCTAAAATTTATTTAACTGGATTAGGCTAAATTAAATTGCACTTGTTACTATAAGGTTAGGTAAGTTTTCTAAGGCTGTTGTGGTACAAAATTATTAATTTTTACATTAACATAAATGAAAAATATACATTTAAACGTATAGGAAAGTTTTAGAAAGGATTTAATTTTAAATGAGTACTTGCTAATTGACCAGTTTTACCTATTCGTCATAGCACACACACACACACACACACACACAGACACACACACACACACACACACACACACACACACACACACAGTGTAGTGGGTCACAAGCGCCAGGCTCCGAGAATCTTAGTGCTTTTAGGGCGTATTTTAGCAGCTAAAAGCAACCAGTGTTAGTGATAACGTCAGTGAACAACCTACAAGTGATAACCAGTGTATACAAACAAAAAAAAGTGAAGGCAAGAACCTGAAAATTATACAACAAAATTCAAAAACGCCGTCGTTGAGGCCTAGTTGGGGCCCGTTGCCACATTTTTACAATATACAAAG
>NW_026469307.1:0-30727 GCF_026875155.1 Cherax quadricarinatus
GTGTAGGAGGGGAAGTGTGGGTTTAGGAGTGGGGAAGGGAGAATATTGGGGGACACAAGGACTCCTGGACCCATGAACCTCGGAAAGCATCAATACACCAACACGGGGGCACGTCGGGTAACATTTTCATCTATAGTAAGTTTTTTTATCTCTTTTTCACCTACATAAGTATTATTGTTATCTCTTTTCACCTAGCAGAAGTATTTATTGTTATCTCTTGTTCACCAAGCAGTAAGTAGTTTTTTTTTGTTATGCTTTTTGTTTTTTTTCACCTAGCAGAAAGAGTTATTTTTATCTCTTGTTCACCTACAGAAGTAGTTTTTGTTATCTCTTTTCACCAAACAGTAATATTATTTTTATCTCTGTTCACCTAGCAGTAAGTAGTTATTTGTTATCTCTTGTTCACCTAGCAGTAAGTAGTTATTGTTATCTTTTTGTTCACCTAGTATTAAGTAATTATTGTTATCAATTTTTCACCTAGTAGAATCAGTTATTTTTACCACTTTTTTGAAATTTTGAGATAATTATTATTACTGTTTTTTTATATTTTTTTATTTCACACATCGTCCGTTTCCCACCAAGGCAGGGTGGCCCACCAAGGCAGGGTGGCCCATCATGGCAGGGTGGCCCACCAAGGCAGGGTGGCCCATCATGGCAGGGTGGCCCACCAAGGCAGGGTGGCCCAAACCAAGGCAGGGGGGCCCATCATGGCAGGGTGGCCCACCAAGGCATAGTGGCCCATCATGGCAGGGGCCCACCAAGGCAGGGTCCCGAGAAAGAAAAACATTCATCATCATTCCTCCATCACTATCTTGCCAAAAGGCCCCACCCACACTCAGTTATAAAATTGCAACATTAAGACCCTCCTTCTGAGAAACAGACTGTGTACTTCCCACTCCAGGACTAAAATCCTAGGTGCCCTTCATAAATGTTACATTGGCACACTCCAACAGCTCGTCAAGTTTCTAAAAACCTTTTTCTCCGTTGCTCTTATTAACCAGCCACGCATGCTTGCTGGAAGTCCAAGCCCCTCAACTACCAAACCTTTTTTAAATCCCTGCCTCCAACCCCGACCCCGCCATCCCTCCAATATTGTTTTTCGTTCAATCCTCTCTACATGTTTTGGTAACCCGCACCTCCTTGTAATTTCCAAACAAGGGATTCCTCTGCATTGCCCTCAGACATGACATCTCCACTGCCTCCAACATTCACTACCCATGCCTCACACTCATGAATAATGTTCTTTATCTCCACAGACTCCTCAGTCACCACTCACATTATTCCCCTCGTTAATTCTATGATTCACCTCACCTTCATAGACCAATCTGCTGACACATTCTGAATACATTCACCTCCTTTCATACTCTCCCCCCAAATTTTGATATTCAGTCTTTCGTTATCTAATTTTTTTGTTATCCTCATTTCCTTACTCTTTCCTATATTCACTTTTAATTTCCTTTTTTTTAAATACCCTACCAAAATCATCAACCAGCCTCTGTAACTTCTCTTCAAAATCTCTCAAAAGCACAGTGTCATCAGCAAAGGGCAACTGTGACACCTTCCATTTTGTGTTAATTCTTTTTCTTTTAACCCCACACCTCATGCCAACATCCACGCATTTTTACAACCCCATCTATACATATAAAAACATAAGAACATAAGAACGAAGGAACACTGCAGAAGGCCTACTGGCCCATGCGAGGCAGGTCCAAGTCTCCTACCGGCTTAAGCCAATGCACCCAACCTAGTCAGGTCAGGTCACATTGACTTAAGGAGGAACAGGGTTAACCGACCTGTTAGCACAAGCTATCAGGTCTAACTCACACCCACCCCACATCTACTCATGTATTATCCAACCAATTTTTAAAGCTACACAACGTTCTGGCCTCTATAACGGTACTTGGGAGTTTGTTCCACTCATCCACAACTCTATTACCAAACCAGTACTTCCTATATCCTTCCTGAATCTGAATTTTTTCCAACTTAAAACCATTGCTGCGAGTCCTGTCTAGCTAGATATTTTCAGCACACTATTTACATCCCCTTTATTTATTCCTGTCTTCCATTTATACACCTCAATCATATCCCCCCTAATTCTAAAGTCTTTCTAGAGAGTGCATTTTTAGGGCCCTTAGTCTATCCTCATAGGGAAGGTTTTCTGATACATGGGATCATCTTTGTCATCCTCCTTTGTACATTTCCAGAGAATTTATATCCATTCTGTAATACGGGACCAAAACTGTGGGAGCATAATCTAAATGAGGGCCCAACCAAGGATGTATAGAGTTTTAAGAACAACCTGAGGACTCCTATTATTTATGCTTCTTGATATGAAGCCAAGGATTCTATTAGCTTATTGCGAACACTTATGCACGTTTCTTGGTTTCAGATTACTGCTAACCAGAACTCCTAAATCTTTTTCGCAATCCGTAATATTAAGATCTACATTATTAAATTTATATGTGGCATGGTATTGTCCTGTCCAACATTTAGAACTTGGCATTTGTCTATATTAAACTGCATCTGGGCCACTTCTCCGACCACGCATCAGTCTATTTTAAAAATTCCTGAGTCTCGAATGTCCTCGTCAGAATGAAATTTTTGACGCCTATTTTGGTGTCAGGGAAACTTTCCCATGTCGCTCTTATCCCTCATCTATTCGTTTATGTAGATTGTGAACGCAGGGGCCCAACATGACCCCGTGGAAAGGGGAGTTCCCTTTTGTTTCCCCCCTTACAACCTTGCTCATTTTTAAACCGGGGTTTTAGGAAAAAATTTTTCTTTTCCCTTTTGGCTTTTTTTTTCCCCTAATGTCCGTTTTAACCCTTCCCGTTCTAATATTTACACAATTAATTTTCTTACCTCCCCTTAAAACCCGGGAAAAAAAGTTAAAAATTCTAACAAAACCCCCTTTGAAAACCAGGAATTTTTGAAAATTTTGCTTTTCGATCTAGAACCCTGGGAATTTTGTTCCCTTTAAATTTTACTTATTCTTTTGGTTTTTTTCCTAAATTCCCTTTTTGAAAATGGTTTCACATTTGCCTTTTCCCTTATTTGGCAATGCCTTTTAAAATTTTTAAAAAAATTTTAAAATGTCAACCCCCTTTTTACATTTTTGGAACCCTTGAACCCATTAGGGGGCCCTATTTTGTTGGAAAACTTTTTCCCCAAACCATTACGGGCCCCCTTTAAAGTAACATTTATTTCTCCGTCTAAAAATTTATCATTCTGGAAATCGGGCCCCGGAAAAAACGGAGGAGTTGAAAAAAAATTTTAAATTTCCTTTTATGAGTGAGGGAATTTTAACCTTTTTTTCCCGATTTATTGTTTACCTGAAGAACCCCCGGGGTTATCGGGCCCCCTTTTTTAAAACCCTTTTACCTTTTTCCAAAATTCCCCTTTTTTTTCCTCCTATTTAATCGTTTTTAAAATCCCCCCCCCTTTTTTTTTTTTTGGATTTGCCCCCCTTTTGCCAATAAATTTTTAAATTTTTGCATCCTTAGGATTTTTTGTTTGATTAACCCTTTTGGTAATTTTGCCTGAAAACTTCCCAAAAAATTTTCGGCCCAACCCCTATACCCTTGTCCACCTTTTTTGAATTTTTCCGTTTTTAAAATCACCGGAAAAGTCAGGGGTTTTATTCCCTTTTTTGGGGGGAAATTTTCCAAAATTTTTTCTATTTTTTTGACATCCCCCAGCTATCATTTTTCCTAAAAGTTTAAATAATTTTTTTTCCCTCGGCAAAAAAAACCGCAAGGGGTTATTTCCCTGGGCTCGTCCCCTTTTTTAAAAAACTCTATCTAAAAAATCAGTTAATTTTCCTTTTAAAATTTTGTCCACAATTTGTTTAAGGGGTTCCCAACACCCCCATTTTCTATTTCCTTCTTTTTCCCATAGAATTTACGCCTCCCATCGATTTGGGGTTTAAACCACCCAAAATTTTTTTCCCCCCTGAACTTAAAAAAGTTTCGGGGCTAGTTCATTTTTTTTTTAAAAACCAATTTTGTTCGCAACACCAATCCCCCACCTTTCCCCCAAAACCCTTCATTAATTTTTACCCGAGGGAAAAAGAGGGACCCCCTTACTTTAAAATTTAACCCCGGCTTTTATAGAAAAATTTCTTTTTCCTCCTTCAATTTTTCCCCAAACTATTTTTTCAAAACCCGCTTTATTTTAAAATTAAACTTTTTCCCTTGTCCCCCGCCCCCGGGCACCTTTCTATTTCTTTTTTAAATTCAGGGAAGCCTTTTATCTTTAACGTTTCCAACCCGGGTTTGCCCCTCTTGCCCAAAACCCTACCTCATTTTCCCATTTAAAACTGGCAAAACCAATCCTTTCCTCGATCTAAATTTAACCCCCCTACCCGAGGGTACCCCATTTTTGAACCCCAACTTTGAAAAAGTTTTCCATTTAAATTTGGGGGTTTGCACCCCCAAAAAACCCTTCTGAAAATTTTAAACCTTTTTCCCCTAAACATTCCCCCCCCCCTTTCGACAAAGTGGACCCCCCTTTAACTTGAAACAAACCCCTTAAAACTCACCCCCTTTTTAAACACCCCCCAAATTTTTTTCCCCAGCCTAACCCAGATAAGGGTTTTTCCTTTTCCCTGACAAAATTTACCCTGTTAAAAATTTCCCCAAACCTTTTCCGGGAAACCCTCTTTTATCTTTTACCTAACAAAAACCTAAAATTTTTTACCTAAGTACCCACTCCACCTTTTCCATAAAACCCCACCCACTAAAATAAACTTATCAAAACGAAAGTTTCCCTTCCTTGTTTCCCCCTTTCTTCCATTTTTCCCCTCATTACTTTAACCTCCCTTTTAAAAAATTCTCCCAACCATCGGTACCCCCCTCCCCTTTTTCCCCTCCTTCCCCGGCCCCCGCTAAAGCTCCCCCCCCCAAACTCCGACCTACCTCTTCCAAATTATACCTTCCCTCCAATTTCCCCCCCAAAGGGGGGGCCCCCCCCCCAACCTAAAACTCGTTTTAAAATTTAAAGCAACCGTTTGTAACCGTGGGGAATCCCCAAAACTAGGGTTGGCCATAATGAAAAAGGGTGAAAACCCCTTAAAGTCAAATGGGAAAAAACCCCTTCTTGTAATCCCAATGGTCCATAAAAAAGTTTAGCTTAGTAATTTTTTCCCCTTTAAATCCAAAAATGAACAAAAAAACCCCCATTATAAAACTCAAAATAATGTTTTTGAAAATTTTGGTCTACAACCCGTTTTTCCAAATTTCTTGTAAATTGTTGTCCTTTTTTTAAATCAAATTTTAAAAATTTCATTTGGGATACAAAAATTATCCCTAATTTAATTTTTCCCCCTTTTTTTTTGTAAAAAAAGTTTAAAAGCCAAAAATTTTAGGTTTTTTCCCCATAATTTTTTAAAAAATGTTAAATCCAAAAAACCCCCCCATGATGTGGTTTCCCAAGAAAAAAGAGTTTGTTAAATTTTTATTGTGGTGTAAAAGTGAGGGGTTTAAAAAAAGAAAAGGGGGATTGGGCTTATAAAACAGGGGTGTAGGTGTCTATGAAGTCAGGAGGGTGTAGGATGCTCGGGGAAAACAGGTGGGTGTAGGGAGTGCTCTTGGGGTACAGGAGGGGTGAGGGTGCTCTGGGAAAGTACGGTGGGTTTTTGGGAATGCTTTTGAAGACGGGATGGGTGTGGGACCTAGAGAGTACAAAAGGGTGTAGGAGTCTTTTGAAGTAAGGGGGGTTATGAGTCTCAGAAGTACAGATGGGGGAGGTGTTTTGGGGTAAGGATGGTGTGAGTTCTGAAGTACGGTTTGGTGTGGGGCTTTTTGGGGAGTACGGGAGGGGTGTAAAATCCCCGGATAAATGGGGTAAGTGCTGGAAAATACAGGATGGGGTAGGAAGTCTTGGAGTAGAGGGGGGGTTTGGGAAGGTCAGGATTTTTTGAGGAGGGGAATATGAGAGTCGGGATGGTGTGGAGTCTCGGGAGAAAGGGGGTTGGAGTGCTTCGAGAGAGAGGAGGGGGTTAGGAGTGCTCGGAGTACAGGGTGGTGTAAAAATCCCTTTGAGAAAAAAGTTTGGGAGAGTCTCAAAAGAAAGGTGGGGTAGAGTGTTTTGAGAGTAAGAAGGGTGTGGGAAATGTTGTGAGAAACAGGTGGTGAGAGTGCTCTTGAGTACAAGTGGGGTGGGGCCCTGTGAGGGGGAAGGGAGGGGGAGTCCCTGGGGAAAGGGAGGTGTAAAAATGTTTGGGGAAAAAAAAAGGGATGGGTTAGGGCTAGGGGAGAAAGGGGGGGTGTAGGAGGCTCGGGAAAAGATAGGGGGGTAGGATTTTCCCAAAAAGAAAAACAGGTGGGGTGGGAAATGTTGGGGAGAAAAGGATGGGGAAGGAGTTCGGGGAGAAACGGGATGGAGGGGGTTTTTGGGGGGTTAAAAGGGGGTTTTGGGGCTCTGTTTGATTTCAAAAAGGGTTTAGGAGGGGGGAAAGGGAAAAAGGTGGGATTTGGATGGAGGTCAGGGGGGTGGGAGCCCGGGAAAAACGAGGGGTTTGCAAATTTTTTCGAAAGAACAGGAAATTGGGTTTTCGGGGAAGTACAGGAGGGTGTGGGATCCTCTGGGAAAATAAATGGGTGTAGAGTGCTTTAAAGAGACGGTGGGGAGGAGTGCTCGGGGGAGAAGGGTGGTTAAAGAGTGCTCGGGAGAGTACGGGATGGGGTAGTTTTCTCGGGGAGAGTCAGGATGGGGTAGGAGTGCTTGGAGAGTCGGGAGGGGTGTGGATGTTTTGGGTGGTACAGGATGGGTGAGGAGTGCTGGGAGAGACGGGAGGGGTGTGGGAGTGCTCTGGGTGGTACAGAATAGGTGTAGGGGTGCCGGGATTTAAAATTGGTGTAAAAAAGGTGCTCTGGGGGAGAAAAAAGGTTTGGATGCTCTGGGGGTACGAATAGGTGTGGGATGCTCGGGGTACGTTTGTGTGAGTGTTTCGGTGAGCACGAAGGGGTGTGGGAGGCTCTGGGAGGTACAGGGGGGTGTAGGATGCTGGGAGAGTAAGGAGGGGTGTAGGAGTGCTTGGGGAGACAAAAGGTTTGGAGTGTCGGGGTGAGTCAGAATGGTGAGGAGTGTCTGGGGAGTAAAAAAAAGGTGTAGAGGCTCTGGGGAGTACAGTGGGTTTTGGGTGTTTTTGGGGGGTTTAAGGGGGGGGCAATGTTTGAGCCCTCGAACCCAAAGGGGTTAGAGCCTTAAATTGAAAATTTCTGGATTACAATTGTATTCTTGGGGAGTACAAAAGGTTGTGGGAGGCTCGGGGAGAGTAGGAATGGTGAAAAAAAGTCCTGGGAGATACGGAGGGTGTGGGGGGAGGGGAATCGGATGGGGTGGGGGGCTCGGGGAGTACGGAGGGTGTGGGTGCTCGGGGTACAGGATGGGTGTAGGATCCCTTTGGGAGAGTAAGGATGGGTAGGAGGTTTGGGGAAGTACGGGTGGGTGTAGGGTTTCTGGGAGGTACAGGAGGGTGAGGAGTGCTCGGGGGGCAAAAATGGTGTAAAGTGCTCTGGGGAGTAAAGGAGGGTTTTTGGGGGAGTGTCGGGGGGTCAAAATTTTAGAAGTTTTTAAAACACAGGGGGGGGGTAAACCCCGGGGGAAGGGGTTTAAATGCTTTAGTACAAATGGGTTTAAAAGTTTTTAGGGGGAGGTGTGGATGTTCGGGGTACGGGGGGGTAAATTTTGAAAAAAAAATTTGGTGAGGGTTTTGGGGGTTTTGGGGGTTGGATCCAGAAAGGGGGTTGGATCCCCTAAAAAAATTTAACTCTTAACAAAAACCCGGGGAACAACCCCAATACGGTTTTAAACCAGGGTCCCCAAGGGGGGGGCCCCCCAAAAAAAAAATTTTCCTTATAGGGGGGGAAAACCAACAAAACCCCCTAAAACAAAAACCTTACAAAACTGGGGTTGGGGGGGGTTTAAACCCCCCAAAACAAGGGGGAACCCCCAATCAGGGGGACCTCGGGGTACATTTTAAACAAAAAATTTAAAACCTCCCAAACAAAAACCACACCCCCGGATTTGGAGGCCCAAACCAATTTAAGGCCAAACAAATTTAAACCAAAACAACAACCCAAAACAAAAACCCCAAATTAAAAACTACACCAAAAACCCAAACCCAAAAAACCCCCAAACAAACCACAAAAAACAAACCCAAAAAAAAAAAAACCCAAAACCCCCGTTTTTTTGGGGAAAACACACCCCACTTAAAAAATTTTTTTTTTTTTAAAAACCATCAAAAACAAACAAAGGGCCTACCACAAAACAAAAAAATTTTTTAACCACTAAAAAGTAAACCCCAGAGGGGGAAAAAATTCAAAAAAACCCCCACAAAACCCCCCCCCCAAAACAAACTAAAAAAAAAAAAAAACGAATCAAAAAATTTTTTAAAACAAATTTATTAAACCCAGGGGTGATTAATGTTAAAAGTTTTTGAAAATTGATTTTTTAAAATGGTTGAATTCAAAAAATTTTTTTATTCGGGGAACCCAAAACCCCTTAAAAATGCTAGTTTATTTAAAATCAGATATTTTAAAATTTTTATTAAGGTACTTGGGGTTGATTTTTAAAATTAATAAATTTCTTTTTTTTTTTCCCTTGACCATTTTTCCCTGAAAATCTTTTTCCTATGAAATTTTGAAGTTTTTTTGTTTATTTGACTTTTTCCCAGGTTAAAACTTCTAATTTTTCACCTTTTTTTTCCCTAACGTTTATTTGCTAAAAAAATTCCAATAGGAGCCCCAAAGGGGTTTTTTAAGTGCTTTAACCCTTTTTCTTTTCTGTTGATTTTCCCCCTTTCCCATGTTCCCTTTCCTTTTTTTTCAAAACCCCTTTTAAAAAATTAATGTTCCCCAAAATTTTTAAATGGGGGGGATCTTTTGTAAAATTTTTTAAAGGCCCCCAATTTCAAGGGCCTTTTGGTTTTGAGAAATCTTAATCCCTCCCAAATTGCCGTTTTAAAAAGGGTTTTTCAAAAGCCCTTTTAGTTTTGGGGGGGTTAGAACTTTTTATTTGGTTATTTGAATTTTAAACTTTTCCCCCAACTCCAAGTTTTAGGGGGGGCCCAGTTTTTAAGTAGGGGGAAAACCTTTGGGTTCCCCCATAAAAAAAAAGGATATTTCATCAAAAAGAAAAACAATCCACCCCTCTGGAGGGGGAACCCTTTAAAGGGCTAATTTTGGGGAAGAAAACTGGGGCCTTTTGGAAAAAGGGCATATTTAGAAAAGGGAACAAAAATTTTCCCCCTGTTTAAAAACTGCCAAAAATTTTGGGAAAAATTTTTTTGGGGGCTGGGTTTTTGGGGTTTTAATTTCCCCCCATTTAACCTTATTTCCCTTTTTGTCCCAAATTAAAATAGTTGGGGGAAATTGCTACTTGTAAAAAAATTTTAACGGGTTTAAATTTTTTAAAAAAAAATGGTTTGCCCCAATAATTTTTTTTAATTTCAAATTGGAAATTTTTTTTTATAAGCAGAAACTGGATTTTATTTATTAAAATTGGATTAGCAAAAAAAATAATGGGGTTTTGCTATTTTTAAAAGGGGTTATATGGTAAGACCAAATCGGAAGTGAACCAAAAGAAAAAAATTAAAAAATTGACCAGAAAATTTCGTAAAGGATGATGTAAAAAATAAAAAATTTAAAACTATTTAACAAAAAAATGAGAAATTTTTGGAATTTTAATGAGGTAAATATTTTATAATATAAAAACCTTGGGTAAAATAAGTGAAATTTTTTAATAGTTTATAACTTTAAAATTGACTGAACATTAACTTGCTAACATTATACCGGGGCTTAAATTATACCTGGTATAAAATTATCCGGGGTTGTAACTTAACCTGCGAAACATTTACCGCTTAAAATTAAAACCGTGCTTAAATTAACCTTGGTGTAACTTTACCGTGACGTAACATTTTTCCCTTTAAAACTTTTAACGTAGGGGGGAAAAATTACTTGTGAAAAGAACAATTTAACACTTTACTCTTGTGAAAGTTTTTTGTTAAAACCACGGTTTAGGAAACCCCTAAAAAACCGGGTGTGCATAAAGCAAACAACGTTCGAAATTTTCCCAAAAAAAACCCGGGGAAAAAATTTTTATATTTTCTTTTTAAAAGGGCGGCCCGAATTTAAATTTTTGTAATTTGGGGTCGGGGTCCCCCCCTAACAATTTTTTATAATTTTTTAAGAAAAGGATAAAAAAAAAAATTAATGTTTGAATTTTATTTTTTAAAAAAATAATTTCCAATTTGGGTCGAAAATTACTAAAGGGGGGGTTGTAAAAAGGCGCAAGGCAATAAATAAAAAAGGCAAAATTAAAAATTGTCTTCCCCCAAATTTAAAGGTTTGGGGGGATATATTAGTTCAATATTCAAACAAAACAAAACACAAAAACGGAATTTGAAGTAAAGGGCAAAAATAAAAAGTCTTAAAAAAGGTGAGCGAAATACAAAAAGGTAAGTTTTTAAAATTCGTAATGACACGTTTTTAAAAAAACCATACCACGGGCGGGATTTGAACCCGCGGTCAAGTCTAAAAAACCCCAGACCGTCGCGTTACCAAAAGGTGTAAAAAATATCCCTAGTTGGACAATTTATTGGGGCTAGCTGGTCCGTGGCTAACGCCGGTCTGGATTTTTTGAGACTCTCTGACCGCGGGTTCAAACCCCCCCCGGGTATGGTTTTTTTTTTAAAATTTTTGGGCAAGTTAAATAACTGAAAGAGTGTTTCCTCTGAAACTGTGGGGACTAATGGATCAGTACTTTAACAACCGGTTGGCCACTAAACTAGAAAAATGGAGGCGAATAGATGGGCGGAGTGGATGAACAGAAATAGCGTTGGGGTTTATAAAATCAGTGCTGTGCTGAGTAATTTTGGGGCAGGGGTTCACTAAAATTTTTTTTAGGGCTGGCTTGATCACCCTTAACTTCGAATACCTGTTTAACATATATAAACCCAGGGAATTTTCGGGCATTTGCAAAGTCAGTTGTGTAGTAATAACAGTGGCCCGGGGGCCGGCGGCTAAAGTCCCGCTTCACACACGAGGGCCCGGGTTCGCTTCCCCCGGGGCAAACATTTCGCACGTTTCCAAAAAACCCTTTTTTTGTCCTGTTCCCTAGCACAAAAGGTCCGGGGTTTAGTCGACGGTGGGGGTTTCGAATCCTGGGGGGCAAGTTAAGGGCCCCAATGGGTTATCCTGGGGTCTAACCCCCCGGGGGTTTAAAAAACCGAACGAAATCTTATCTTATCTTACTTAACAGGGTGGTGGTGGCAATGGGAGCTGTAATTTTTTATTTAGTCCGGTAAGACCTATCCTATTAAATTTAATTCCCGTTACTTTTTTCGCTTTCGGGTGTATTTATCCTAACTTTTCCCTGCTAGCAGGGTTACTGGGGGGCGAGGGGGGAGTTTCTACTGTACTCTCCTTTACTTCACGCCCCAGGCAGAACAGGGTATCGGGCTGGTAGTTTACATTTAGCCCGGATAGACGTAAGACTTTTTCATGCACTCTTTCCACTATACCATGTTCTATCTTCAAGGTTGGCCTAAAGTAAAGTGCAATGAAATCTGCCTGGGGGGAACTTTGCCAATGCAGTGGGGTTTTTGGCAACTTGGTAAGGCTGGCGTACGGGACCCAAATTGGGACAAATTTGGGAAGTGGTAAGGCCTGACAATACATACTAAATTTGAGGGATATTAAAAATTTATTGTTACATGGGAAAATAAAGAATTGTCGGCTAGTGTGTGACCAGGTAGTGGTAAACCGAGAAATGAATAAAAATCGAGCAGTGAAACGGGAAAACCGGCAGGTGTCAGAGGGACTCGCAGAAAGGGGTTCAGGAAGCACTCCCGAGAGGTGTTTAGGAAGGGGAAAGAAGGGACCCGTTTTTCCACATTTTTACAATTTTAAAGTTTTCATCTTTTTTTGGGTTTTACCCTATGAAAAAGCATATAATTTTTTGTGATGCATCGAATTGTTTTTTTGAAAAAAAAAAGGCACAAAACCGTGACGGAACGATACACAAATAACCCACATAAAAGAGAAAGTTACGACGACGTTTCGGTCCCTTGGCCATTACAAAGTCACACTTTGTAATGTCCAAGTCGGACCGAACGCGTCTAGCTTCTCTTTTTTGTGTGGTTATTTTGTGTATGTTTTTTTTAAAAATTAGTTACTTTTTTGTGTAAAACCCTGACTAACATTGCTACTCTGTAGCCAAAAATCATAAAATATTTTATATATTTTCGTTTTTATCTTCTTACGGCATATTTATAAAAAAATGTAAACCGGTATTTAAACTCTTCTTAACTGGAGTTTTGGAGGGGGGCGGGATTACCAAAATGTTATCCAAGGCTGAGGAGGGGTAGTTGAGATGGTTTGGGCATTTAAAAGGGGGGAACGAAATAGAATGACTTCGAAGTGTATAAATTTGTAAAGGAGGGGAAACGGGATAAGGGTCGGCCTAGGAAAGGTTAAAAGAAGGGGGTTAATGAGGTTTTGTGTGCGAGGGGGTTGGCTTCCAGCAAGCGGCGTGAGCGCGTTAGATAAGAGCAAATGGGGGAAAAGGTTTTAGGGCTTTACTGCTTTTGGGGGTAAGCAAGTAACATTTTGAAGGGATTCAGGGGTCCGGAAGGCCCGGACTTGATTCCCGGAGATGGGAATACAGTGTCTGCACCTGAAGGGGGGTGTTAAAGTTGCTTTTATAACGTGTTTAAGCATGCCCCTGGCAAGACAGGACGGAAAATAAAGAATAAAGTTTTTCTTTTTCCGGCCACCCTGCCTTTGGGGTTTTGGAATATGTTTACTTTTTATAATATTTATGAAATAGGTAGTGGGGCCCTAATAATTTTAAATAAAAAATTTTCTAAGCAGTTCTCAGTCTCTTCATTACAGATTCAAAATATATTTTTACTATATTGTGAAGTTCCCTGAGACAAAAACCCAATCGAAACTGTTCTGATTTTTTTTTGGGATTATTTCCGGTCTGCGTGAGGTACTGTTTTTATTGTACACACACAACACACACACACACCCACACACACCACACCACACACACCACATACAAATTTGGGGCTAGGATCACATGGTTTTTTTAGTTGAATAGATGTAGGTTTAAAATGGAAGGGGGAAGTCATAAATGAGATTTGGGGCTATGTGACAAAAAATTGAAAAAAAGGAGGAACTTTTTTTTCCCAAGGGTACAAAATAACGAGAATGCAAAAAAGAGCCCTTGGTTTTACCCCAAAAGGGGGTTTGAAGGCAAAAACCAAGTGGCTAGAGAAAGGAAGAAGATAGAAGGCAAAGGACCCCCGGGAATAAGGAGAACAGTCGTAGAGCCGGAAATGAGTATGAACAGGGAAAAGGGAGCCCAACAATAATACGAAAATGGCATAGCAACAAAAAACCGATTGACCCAAAAACTGTGTGCAGCCATCAGGGGGGAAACCACGTCAAGGGGCCAGGGAATAGGCTGAGGGGGAAAGGAAAAGGGGGGAAACACAAGAACGCCGCGAAATAGTAGGAACCAACATGAGTTCACTGATTATTTAAAGAGGACATAGAAAGGGCTCCGAAAGACGGGGAGGTGGATACACCATCAACTGTTGGACCAATACATACAACCGAGGAGAAGTGAAAAAGGGTACTAAGCAAGCAAGATACTCAAAGGAAATGAAGCCGGATAACATTCTCCTGGGTCCTGAGGAGGGAGCAAAGATACATTTTTACGACTAACAACAATCTTTAACAAAAACGAAATGAGGGGACTACCCAAAGGGGGAAAACGGCAGGGATAGTCCCAATTTTTTAAAAAGAAAAAACAAACACGTAGCATTAAATAGACCAGGGCACAACATGTATATATCAAAGCCATGGAAGATTACCCGGAGAAAATGGGAGCACCTAGAAAGGAATGACCTTTCAAAGCAGCTAGACGGTTTTTAGGGACAGGGAAAAACCGTGTAAAACCTACTGGAGATCTATGCAGGGTGACAGCATAAAACAAAACAAAGGAGTGGGAAATTGCGTTTTTTTTTGGGCTGTAAAAAGGCAATTGACACAGTTTTCCCCACAAAAGCTGGGGGCCAGGCGGGATAACAGAGAAGGGACTTCCTGACAGGGAATACCTGCAGGAGACAAAGGGAGTCAGGTCTGGGGAAATGCGAGTGGGCGCCCACGGGCCAGTCCCCAGGCCGTGTGTTTTTTTTGGGATTTGTGAAAACATGCTGTGTAAAGTTTATAAGAAAATTCAAATCGGACGGGCCCCGGGAGAACTACAAAAGGGGTCTGGAAGGCTACAGGCCTGGTCCAGGAAATGGGTTCTGATATTTAACCCCACCCAAATGCAAAATCATGAAGGTTGGGAAGGGCAAAGAAAACCCAGATGGGGTACATTCTAGGGGGCCAGAATTACAAGCCCACTATGGAAAAGGATCTTGGGGTGAGTATAAAACGGGGGCCTCTGCGCCAATCAATAAATAACTGTTGCAGCTACTGGCGCCTAACAAACCTAAGAACAGCATTCCCACATCCCAATAAAGGGTCATTCAGGACCCTTTTGTACCGTGTACGTTAGGCCTATATTGGAGTATGCAACACCAGTTTGGAACCCCACCTATCCAAGCACGTAAGGAAATTAGAGAAAAGGGAAAGGTTTGCAAAAAGACTATCTTGGGGCTAAGGGCATTCCTCCGGAGAGATTATGGGGAAAAAACCTGATGACCTAGAGGACAAAAGGGGTAGGGGGGATAGATAACGGCATATAAAAACGGTGGAATTGATAAGGTGGACAGAGACAGGATGTTAAGAGATGGGACACAGCAACCGGGTCACATTGGAAGGGAGACTCAGTGAATCCAGGGGTGTTAGGAAGTATTTCTTCAGTCACAAATTTGTCAGAAGGGGAAAAAGTCTGGGGGGTGAAATATTTAAAGGGGATCCTTTCATAGCTTTTAAGAAAGGTATATAAAGCTCAGGAGCAGGAAAAGTACCCAGTAGCGACCATGAAGAGGCAAGGCCATGAGGGGAGGGGCCCACCCTGCATCCAAAATTGGTGATAAAACTCACAAACCCACTGGAGTTCTGTGCAAAGGTAACAAAGAAAACAGGAGAAAGAGGGCTGGGTAGACGCATCTCCTTGGGTGAAAAAAAAGGGTTTGACACAGTCCCCCCACTGGTTTTAAAAAGACGGTTGAAATCAGAGGAGGCAGGCAGGGGAAAAGCAATGTATCAAGGAATACCTGAAAGTGAAAATGAGTTTGATACTGACTAGGGGTCAGAGTTTTTGCATTGCGATGGGTTCCCCAAGGGTCGTCAAGGTCCAGTGTTGTTTTTGTATAAGTGAATGACTGAAGAAGGGGTAGATTAAGGGTGCTCTGGTCGTAACGATTAAAACTAAAAGGAGAATATAAAGATTAAGGCTCAGGTAAAATTCAGGGGGATCTAGATAAACTCAAGCCTGGTTGCAAAGGCTCTGGAGTTTATCCCACCAGTACAAAGTCATTAAGTTTTTGGGGGAAAAACAAAGAAGACAGCAACGGGGTTCAGGCTCGGGGGTCAAAGACGCAAACCTCACTCGGAAAAAAAATCTTGGGGGAGCACATACCGAGCACATCTGAGGGGCACAACAACGAAATAATGCCCGCAAAAGGGCACCTGGCAAACTTAAGAAAAGTTTTTCCCCTTTTTTAAAAAAATTTAATTTAAGATACTGTACAATGAAATCAGGCCCATATTCGGGGATGCAACACCAGTTGGGAAACCCCTCTGGTCAACCAGTCAAGAAAAGGAAAAGTGCAAAATTTGCAACGAGACAGTCCTGGAGTAAAGCGTATGTCCCCAGGGGGGAGGTGTAGGTAATCATCCTGGCACACGGGAAAGACGATAAAATATGAGAAGAATGTAGAAGGTGGCAGGGCTAGAATTTTCAGAATGGGATGTGGAACAAAGGGGCACAACGAAAGTTAAAAATTAAATGAACCATAGGAAAATTAGGAAGTATTTCTTATCCTTTGAGAAGCGTGGAGGGGAAGATCCATACTAGCTTTAAATGAAAGGCTCTTTTCAAAAGGGGAGGAGTGACCTAGAACAACTGCGAAGAGGCAGGGGCTAGGAGTTAACTCGACCCCCGCGCACATAAAGGGGAGACATATAGGTGAGTACGGGGCATCACACACACACAAACACAAAAGCCATGGTCAACGATAACATAATTAGGAAAAAATTTGACGTAAAAGTTACATTTTCCAACAAGGGGATAAGAGAAAGAAATACTTGTCACTGTGTTTTGTTTTCCAAAAAGCAAAGATTCAGTGTAAGTAAGACTAGTACCGTTCCAAGACATTTATTTGGTAAGGTTTTCATCCTTTCCTTCTTCAGTCCTAATACGAAGTCCTAATCTCTAGCTTATATAGTGGCGGGAGTCACGAGGTAAACTGTGAAGGAGTGTGTTTGGGGAAGGCAGTAGCAGCATGCTGTGATTGTGGGGTGGGTTTTTTGAAGGCTTGTCAGTAGTCGAGTAAAAAATTAAAAGTTAACATTTTCAAAAATCTCAAAGGTTAGGCAAATGTAATATTTATAGGTTGGTAGGCCTTGCACTGTTCACTCCATGTTAATGTTGTGTAACAAAACATTTGGCCAATTTTGGACAATTTTTTGCTGCCTGATCTCCCTGGAATGGTGTTGGTTGTTGCTCCATTGCTGCTTCCAGGCAATTCCTTGCCAAATCATTTTCAGGGAAAATAATTTAGCTCATTAAAAATTTAAAGATTTTTTCCTCTGTCTACTTTATGTAGGCTTTATTTGATCGTCCCGTCTGCAGGGTTTTATTTTTCTTGAAACATTATAATTTTTTCAAAATCCGATAGGGAAAAAAAAACTTATTTATTCCCGGGTTTAACGAAGCCTACGACATGATGTAGCAACAACTTTTTTTCAAGCAGGGGCGGACCTTCTCACACTCATCACAGTTTTTGATTTTTGAACTCTCTAACATTTTTTCAAATTTTAAAATGTTTACTGGGTAATTATGTTAAATTTTTTTGGTTAATTTACTTAGGTTTCCTTATATGACTTCGGTTATTAACTTTTAAATTAATTTAGTATAATTTGGGCCCGAAGTAAGGGGAAAAACATTACGCCAGTTTGTAGGCACGAAAATATACCACGAAAGCGTTTTGGTTGGAGAGCAAAAGTAGCAATTGTTACAGTGCATGAACTTGGTGGTAAGATTTGAAAGATGCCAAGAGGGAGTGAGGAACATGAAGGAAAATCAATTTTTTTTACTGAAAAAGTGAAATATAGAAAGTTTTTTGTGACTTGTAAATGGGTAAATTTTAAGTGTTAATGTTTGGTGTTTTTTTAAAATGTTGTTACATGTATTTAAGACTGTTATTAAGAATGACGGGCATTTGCGTTTATAAATGTCAGTGTGGGAAACAGTTTAGAATACGATGCAAAATACAAGAAAAAAATAGGGAAAATAATAAATGAAGATAAAGAAATATAATGAATGATAATTTAGATAAACTATAATATAAGAAGTGGGGGAAGAAAAAAAGTACTTAGATTAGTACTTAAATATAAACGAAGGATTCCCTTTAAGAAAAGGTTTATCACAGAACAGTGGTAAAAGGTTTTTAACTGGGTAAAAGTTGGTAAAAGGTTTTTTAAATGGGGAAAAGGTTTGGTTAAAAGGTTTTTAACTGGGAAAAAAGGTGGGGGAAATTTTTTAACTGGGTAAAATTGAGAAGGTATCAAGATCCTTGCCTTTTTGGTAGGGGATGTTGGAGGAAGAACTGAAATGCTGTGATAGGGTCTTGTCCGGCACGGCGGGGTGAGGAGTTACGGTAAGTGGAAGGAACGGAATTGCAGGGCGAAATGCTCCTGAAGAGTGAGCGAGGTCTCATTATCCGCACGTCTGGGGCCGACGGACGTTAGGTAGAATGAGAACGATTTGGTTTTTTTTTAGATCACTTTGCCGGATGAGCATCGCGGTTAAAAAAATAACAGCCTGTTTTACGTTTTCCTTACCACTGATTTATGGAAATTTAACTTTTGGATAAAACAGAGTTTGGAAACAGTTTTAAGAAATGCAAACTTCCCCCCTCCCACGTTAAAATTTGGCTTTTATCATTTAGGTAAAAGGACACAAATGTAATTAAATGTGACAATTTTTGTGGGAAAGTTTCGCTCTCTAGGGATTTTTCAAACCCTTAAAGCCCTGGGGACGAAACGGCCCCAAAAAATTCACATTAGTTGCAATTTTGCCCTTTACCTAACATATTGTTGGTAATTCTACCAACATTAATATAGGTTTTTATTATGACCAGACGAGCCAGCACATCCAATTAAAAACACAAGTAATACCCTTCTTAAAAAGTCTTTTGAAATTTTTAAAGTTTAAATTTGGCGGGCAGGTGCATAACTTTGGGCCCAAGTCATGGATCGAGGGGAAGGGGGAAAACCCTCCCCTCTTCACCTCTGACAATTTTTTACGTTTTTTTTGAGCTATTTTAAATATGGATCTGGAACTTCAAATTTTAGCAGGGAAATAGAAAACTGGGGGCAAATTTTTTAAAAATTTAATTTTAACATCGAATATATCGGTTCGATCAAAGAAAAAAAAAATAAGGGTTTGTAATTCACTCAACTGAATTCTAAAGCAGGGTATATTTATCTGTCCTTTCCCCCTAATCGCTGGATTTTCACAGTTCTCTGACAAGTGTGTCTTGGGGGATCCAGTTTTCGGGTTAAAGAGGCCTTGGTAATTTTCCAAAACTTTAAAAACTGAAAAAACTCCTCCTTCGTAATTAAACCCAAATAAACTTTAAAACGACGGGGGGTGGAGTTTTGAGACTCAGACAGCGGGTTTAATCCCGGCCGGGGGGATGGTTTATAAATTAAACTGCCGTTTCGTACGCAGGAAATACTCTGTCTCCTCTACAAACAAATTTAAAGCCTTATTCAATTTTTGGAAGACGTAAGACAAAATTATAATTCATTTTCCACTGCTAACGCGAATAAAACTTGCCAGGTGAGAGTAGGCCCGAGAACCCCTAATATTTTGTGGTCTTCACAGGAAGACAAACGTTGCCGTACACCCTGGTACACACGAGCTAGAGGTTTGACTCTCCGCTAAGGTGTTTCGTACCTTGGAGGGTCTTATCCAAAAAAATTGGCCTCCCCCTTCCCCTTCCTTTAATTAAAAACAGATCGGTCGTATTCCTGCAGCCCCTACAGAAATTTTGGGGTTTTAAAAATTTCACAAGAAGGGGAAAAAAGAAAATATAATAAAATAAAAATAATAATAATAAAATAAGTAAAGAAGAAAACAACAAAAAGCAACTATTTAAACAGAAACAACAACAACCTAAACAGAAACAACAACAACAACAAACAGAAACAACAAAAATAAGAAGTAACAAGAAGCCAGCAAGAACAACAACAAAAACAAAAACAATAAATAATAACAACAGTAAAAAAATTTTAAATTTTCTCTCGTAGAAATAAACAGACGAGGAAGTTCACTGCTGCACTGTTGGTCTTTACAAAAAACGCGATCTAAAAACTTAGAAACTCCCTGAATACTAAAAGGACTGCCCTTCTAGATCCACCTGTACTGGGTTTTCGTAACAGTATCAGTATCCTTTTCCCAAATTTCCATTAAAAAATTTAGTTTGTTTAATACGCTTGGGGTTACAACTGGTAGGTACTAAATAGAGAAAAATTAAAAATTTAAAAAAATTTATTAATCAGGGTATATTTTCAAAGTAAATTAAAACACAGCAAAAACAAAATAAAAACAAACCTCGAGTTCAATTTATTGTGCTGAAAGCACAATCACATTTATAATTCTTAAATACCGTCAGGACATTAAAATTTAATAAAATTTACAAATATTAAAATAATGTGTGTATCGTGTAAGTGCCCTTAAATATTTTTCTATGTTCAAGATCGAATAAACTTAAACAAATGACTGATAAAATCCTCAAATAAAAATAACTTCTTGACCGACTGGCCCCGAACATCTCTTTAACAACAAAGAATGCAAAGCCCCAAAAGCATGCAATATCAAGCGACTGGACACAGAATCGGAACTGGGGAAATTTAAAATAACGACACAAGTGGGGCCTCGAGATCCCCCACAAAGTTACAAAACTCCCATACTACTGAATCTATGTTCAGCATAGGAAAAACCCTGACTGTGATAAGCCAGAAACCCAAAAAAT
Organism: Cherax quadricarinatus; assembly: GCF_026875155.1. Taxonomy (NCBI): domain Eukaryota; kingdom Metazoa; phylum Arthropoda; class Malacostraca; order Decapoda; family Parastacidae; genus Cherax; species Cherax quadricarinatus. The sequence continues at coordinate 20,231 of NW_026469307.1, forward strand.
TTGGGGCAGAACTATAACTAAGGACCCGAGATGTTCAGAGTGTCTATTTGACACACCAAACCCCATACAACGTCGAAAATCACAAAGCTATACAATGTTCTGTGAACAAAGTTTACAGAACAACAAGAATAAGAGACGACAACTATCCCCCACCAAGCGAGTCTAGAGCAGACTGACTCCCTTTACGGAGGTGAGGCCCCCCCCTCGATCCGTGAAGCCCCCGTGGACAGCGCAGCTCAGAAGCCGCAGTTAACGACGACAAGCGAAATTACAGTAGTTTGACAATCAAGACTAACTGAGCACTTTATATACATCCCAACAATATGTTATGTAACATCCTAACAACAAGCACACAAAAAACAAATATAAGCAATACATTTGCGATTTAGCTATTATCGCAAAAATAACAAATAAAAATTAAAAGAAAAGGTAATATACATTATATAACATAATAATCATTTTAAAACCCCTTTTAGGGGTTTTCAACAAGTCCAGGAAGGGTTTACTGCTGCACATTTGAGTCCCGGACAGGGAATTTTACTGGTGCCATGTTGGTCCCCGGACGAGGAAATTCAGCTGCAATGTTGAGTCCAGGACGAGGAAGTTTACTGCGCAAAATGTTTATCCGGGCGAGGAAGTTCACTGCTACAGGTTTATCCCGGACCGGAAGTCACTGCTGCACATGTTGACCAGGCGCGGGTTTACTGCTGCACCTGTTTAGTCCAGGACAGGGAAATTCCCTGCTGCCCGTTGATCCCAGAACGAGGAAGTTCACTGCTCCCAAAGTTAGTCCAGGACGAGGAAGTTCCTGCTGCACTGTTAGTCCAGGAGAGGGGTTATGTGCACATGTTGATCCGGGCGAGGAAGTTCACTGCGCACATGTTTAGCCTGGAGAGGGGGAAATTCCTGCTGCACTGTTTGAGTCCAGGACGAGGAAGTTACTGCAGCAATGTTAGTCCAGGACGAGGAAATTCCTCAGAATGTTTATCCCGGACGAGGAAATTCACTGGGGCACATGTTGAGCCGGAACCACATAGTGCTTACTGTCACACACAAACACACACACAAGACAATCATTACTCAAACACACACACACACATACACACCCAGATCGATCCTTATGTACACACACGATACACAGACCAGGGGATCTTGCTATATCATGGACAACAGCGAGGACACAATACCAAACCACACCACACACACACAACACACACACAACAGGGCTGCAAATCCGCTCGAGGAGAAAGATCTTGGGGTGCCTAACACCGGGGAGCCCCCGGGGGCACACTCAACCAGTAAGCTGCAGCATACGGGCGCCTGGGAAACCTGAAAAAGCGTTCCAAACCTTAGTAAGGGAATCGTCAAGACACTTACACTGGTACATCAGGCCCTATGAGTATGCGCTCCTTTTGGAACACAACCTGGGAAACACGTCAAGAAATTTTAAAAAAGTGAAAAGGTTTTCAACGGGTAGTTCCGGGGGCAGGGTATTCCCGAAGAAAAGGTTGAGGAAAACGTCTGACAACATTTAAAACAGACGAGTCTGGGGGACTTTATAATGATTTCAAAATACTGCATGGAAAAGATAAGGTAGAGAGAGACAGGTTTTCCCGGGGGGGGACACAGAAACAAGGGGTCACAATTGGGAAACTGAAGATTCAACGAGTCATGGGTTTAGGAAAATTTTTTCAGTCATAGGTCGTCAGGGGGTGAAATAGCCAACAAGTATGTAATGGAGGGAGGGAAACCATACATAGCTTTAAGACGAGGTATGACAAAGCTCTGGAAAACAGAGAGAGAGAGGGGAGGCCCGGAGTGACATCGACCCCTGCAACCCAATTTTGGTGAACACACACAAGGATAACGTTCCCATACCTCAGTAAGGAATTTTTTCAGACTCTGTACACCCCCTTTCGTCACCCTTTTTGGAGTAGCGCACCCGTTTTTTTAATCCACACCCGGTCAACACTTCAAGAAATTAGAGAAAGTGCAAAGGTTTGCAACAAGCTAGTCCCAGACAAAGGGATTGTCCTATGAGGGAAGGTTAAAGGGAAATTGGCCTGATGAGCGGAGGCGGGCCAGTGAACAGATAAAGACTACAAAATACTTGCAGGAAAAATAGGTACGAAAAACAGGTGTTCCGAATGGGGCACAGAAAAAAGGGGGCACAAATTGAATTGAAGACTCAAAGACAAATGGGGCAGGAAGATTTCTTCAGTATAGAGGTTGTCAGGCAGTGGAACAGCCTAGAAAATGAGTAGTGGAGGCGGGAACATCAAGTTTTAAAAAGGGGGTTTGATATTGGACTCGACCCCTGCAACCTCAATAGGTGAGGGACAACTGGGCGGTACACGCAGGCACACCACCCCAAATGTGAAGTGTTTTCTGTATTAAGTGAAAAGTGAAATCACTTGAGGAACGCGGGATGCATGAGCATATATGGTTATAAAACATCACGGGTGAAGGAGTTACAAAATAGTGATAGAAGGCCTATGTACGACGACTACATCATCAGCTTCTGGCAACTTGTCATCACACCGCTGCCAGCGCAAGTATTGCTCACCTGTTGAGGTTGCATTTTGCAAGGTTGAGTCTGGTCCTGCATCACTGTTAGATACTGGTCACTCACTCCTGCAAGCCATTACCAGAATTAGAGTAGAAATAGCATAGAGGAGAGTGCAAGGAGTAAAGCGGTAATGAGGGGTAACGTCAGACACTTAAGCTGAGACAAGATAAATTTTAAAACCTAGCTACTTTCTGAATTTTAGAAGTAGAATCGATAAGTGTTACAAGTATTGGTAAGCTTAGAATTACTGGTATCTACCGGTATTTATTAGTAGTATGAATACTTAGAAGTGGGGGCACACACACACACACACACGCGCGCACACACACACACACACACACACACACACACACACACACACACACACACACACACACATACAGCAGCAGCAGTAGGCCTGAGGGAGTAGTGCCACCATAACAGGTTGGGTGTCATCACAAATAAGAAGTGTACTTACCAAAAGTGAAGTGTAAATTATAAAAGTAGAAGTATACAAGTGATAAGTGTGGTAAATGAGGACTCAAAAGGGCAACGAGAAAAGAATAGTTGAAGAAGTCAGAGGCGGAAGGGCGAGGTGCACGAGTCATCGTACAGCGAGCATCGTACAGCGAGCATCGTACATCAGGCATCTGGATGGACGTCCCCTCTGAGGAGTAACGTACAAATCACCTGTTTGTGGTTGGCGGGAGGTTTTTGAGTGTAGAGCCGGCCCTACGATCACTGGTAGCTCGCTATCTAAACCCTGCTCCAGAGGGATTATCATACACACTACACCTAGCAGTAGTAGGAAGATAAAATTTGTAGGAGCAAGGAATAGGCAGGAGATTAAGTCGTGGCTAATGGGACTACAGTCCTGACAACAGTTTCGAGAGATAATTTTTAGGACACAAAGACAGTACAATCTGAGAAGCAAGTATTGGGTACACATGTAGTAAAAGGTAGTACATAACTGGGTGAAAGAATGACTTGTTAACACACGCTAGTATTATAATTATTAGAATTACTCTCAGTGTTAATGGTATTGTATTAGTATTACAGATACACAGGGGTGAATTGTATTTCTGGGACATATAAACAACTGACGTGCTCACACACACACGCGCGCACACACACCAGTAGCAACCGGTGAAGAGGCGGGGCCAGGATCTAAGACTCGACCCCTGCAACCACAAACAAATAGGTGAGTACATACACTCGGGGCCAGGAGCTGAGTCTCGACCCCTGAAACCACAACTAGGTGAGAAACACACAGCTGATCCTTGGAATTTGACCGCGTCCCCTCACCCCCCCCCACACACCTTTCCCTCCCCCACAGACCTTTCCCCTCCCCGCTGTTGCCTTCACTCCCTCCTCCCTCCTATCTTTTCCTTCCCTTGCATTTCTCTCTCTCTCTCTCTCTCTCTCTCTCTCTCTCTCTCTCTCTCTCCCTCTCTCTCTCCCCCCTCTCTCTCTCCCCCTCTCTCTCTCCCCCTCCTCTCTCTCCCTCTCTCTCTCCCTCTCTCTCTCCCTCTCTCTCTCCCTCTCTCTCCCTCTCTCTCTCCCTCTCTCTCTCCCTCTCTCTCTCCCTCTCTCTCCCTCACTCCCATAACCCTATCTCTCACCCTCCTCTCTCTCTATAGGCTTCTCTCTCCATCTCTCCATTTCTCTCTCTCATAGCCTTTTCCCTCGCCCTCCTTTCTCCCTCTCTCTCTCTTTTCTCTCCCTCTCCCTCTCCCACTCTTTCTCTCCCTCTCTCTACCCTTTCTCTCCCCCTCACATTTCTCTCTCTCCCCCCTTGGTCTTTATCCCTCATCCCCATACTCTCTCCTCTCTCTCCCTCTTTCTACCCTTTCTCTCTCCTCTCCTCCCTCTTTCTAACCCTTTCTCTCTCCCCCTCGCACCCTCTCCCTCCTCTAGCCTTCTGTGGTAAAAAAAAAAAAAAAAAAAAAAAATGGGTGGCCTTAGAGGATGGAAAACCAGAGATCTGGTAGATGAACCAGGGAGGAAAGACTGGGAGTTAGAGCTCCAAAAAAGGGAGGAAGAGTGCGGAAGGAAGATAGTAGAGCTTGGTAAGAAAATGGAGGAGCGGATAGCTGAAGAGTGCAGGAAGTGGGAAGTACAGGTCTTAGCAGCAGAAGCTAGGATACAGTGCTTACAAGAGAAACTGCAAAGCCTGAAACAGATTAGAGAGACAAATGACAATTCATATGTGACATCAGGAAATTCAAAGCCAGGCGCAGACAAGGGGATGGTAAGCAACAACGGAGACAGGCCGTACACGAAGGCCCTATCAGACCCACGTGGGGCCAGGGAAAAGACGATGAGCACACTAAGATCAAATGACAGGTCCGAAGACAATGAAGGTATGCTATATGCAGAGATTCTAACAGCCAAGTGCAGTAGCAAGGGACAGCTGGTCAGGAAAGAGTTCACTGAGAATAGAAGTTTCAGATATGACAGGGACTGAAGGCAAGAACATGTCAATGGAAGGAAATAAAATGCCTCAGAGGAAGCAGATGGAGACTCAGTGGGAGGAGGAAAGGGCGAGGTCAGTTTTTGTGTACGGGCTCCAAGAAGCCAAGGGGGACAACTTTGAAAAAATAAAACAGGAGGAGAAAAAAATGATTGAAGGGCCATGAAAACAATAGGGGGGGCGATATGACCCAGGACAAATTTTCGAGAATTGGGGGTTTGCGAGTGAAGGATACGGCCTGTCAAGTAACTTTAAAGGAAAGAACATTTCAAACCTGGATTCGAGAGAAAAGAAGCTGGGGGACAAAGGGGGGTACAGAGGTATACCTCAACCGTGACAGAAACACAAGAAGAAAGGACTACACTGAAAAGAGGGTAAAGACCGGGAGGACCGAAAGCAAGACGAAATGAGCGGGGACCCAGCCAGGAGGAAGGGGGCAAACACCCCCCACAAAAATCTCCCCCCAAAAAACTCCAACCGCACTTTCCCCAAACCAACTGAGAAACCTTACTACAACCCACTCACTGTTCCCCTGCCACCAACCCCATATCAAAAACCTCCCCCCCAAAAACCCGCTGCCCCTTAGGGGGCATTCGACCCCACCCCCATCAACACAAACCCCACCTCACCACAGCCCCATAACCCCCCACCAAGGCTCTCGCCCCCCCAAACCCCCCAAATTTTCTTGCATGACCAAAATGAAAAAAAAGAAACTAAAGGTTTGGGTACCCCAAACGCGGGGGAATAACAAATAAACATGGGGAGTGGAACGAAAGAATCAGGAAAAAAATCCCCAGACAATAGCAGTCACGAAACAAAACCACTGAGAAATAACAGACACAATTTTCCCAAACGCAGATCCTAGGAAAGACAAAGGAAAAGGGGGGGAGGGGGTTGCACTGCCATAAACACCGAGGGGGATTTGAGAAATGGGGGGCATGGACATGTTTGGGAGAAAGAGACTACATTGTGGGGTACAATTCGCCCCGGAGAAATAAAGTAGTCTTTGGAAAGGAGTAAAACCCCACCACAGAACTGCAGGAGCCAAGAGAGGAAAACAAAGAAAACAACAGGGTGATGGGGGACACACTGGCGGGGGCAAGAAGAGCCACCCCGAGCAAGAAAATTTACTGGTAATGGGGGATTTCAACCACAGTGAATCGACTGGAAAAACCTGGACCACATGGGGGCCCCCCAAAAACATGGAGAGCCAGTGATGGTTGGGGTACTTGAAAACCCTCTCAACATGTCGGGGACACAACCAGAGAGAGAGGGGAAGAACCAGAAATACGGGATTTGTGTTCCCCCCTGACATTCGACATTGGGACATCATTTTCGAGAGGTCCCTTGGGAGCAGCGATACGGGGTTCTGATTTTGACTGTATAGTAGTTTTACAAGTAAAAGGGTAACAGGAACAAAGGGGGACGGGCCAAACTAAAAAGGGGGGGACTACACGGGAGAGAAACTTTCCTGCAGGGGGGTTTCAGGGGGACGAGAAAGGGTGGAAAATCAGTAAACAAAATTGGAATATGTGGCAACGAAGTCAAGGGGGCAGAGGAAAGTTTTTTTCCCAAAAGGGGAAAAAGAAAAAATAGGGAAAAACCAAAACGAGTCCTTGGTTTTCCCGAAGGTGTAGGGGGGCAAAAACTAGTGCAACAGAAATGGAAAAGTACAGGAGGCATAGGACCCAGGAAAACAAGGGGATTTGTAAAGAGCCAGAAACGAAAACACAGATAAGGGGGAGGCCCAGCGACAGTATAAAACGCAAAGCATCAAAAGTCAAATCTTTTACCCCAAACTGCTGTATACCCCAATTGGAGGGAAAACAAAAGTCAAGACCAGGGATAAGCTGAGGAAAGAAGTGGGGAACTCCCAAGAAAAAGATCAAAAGGTATGGAGGGGTCACACAAAATTTAAAGGAATTTTTTACAGTAGGACAGGAAGGGGCTTGGGGGACAACCAATGGGGGCACCAGCAAGGAATACACCAAAAAGTGTTGGACGACATCATAAGAGAGGAGGAGGTAAAAAAACGCTAAGGGGCATCGATACCCCCAAAGGGTGGGGCCCCGGACAAAAATCTCCCCCTGGGTCCTTTGAGAGGGAGCGTATTTGTGCTCCCCTTACCAAAATCTTCAACACTCCCTGGAAAACTGGGGAACTACCTGAGGGATGGGGAAGACGGCAAATTAGTTCCATTTTAAAAAGGGGACAAAAAAGAGGCACAAAAATAGACCTTGTCTTGACGTGTATAGTATGCAAATTATGGGGAAGATTACAGGAGGAGAGGGGGAGCACCGGGAAAGGAACAAGAGATAAATGCCAACCCGCAAGATTTACGGAAGGCAAAACTGTGTCACAAAACCCTTTTGGGGTTTTTTGAAAAAAAACAGAAGAAAAACACAAAGGGGGGTGGGTTATTTCATCTTCTGGCGCAAAAAGGCCTTGAACAGTTTCCCAAAGAGATTAGTGCAGAAGCTAGAGCTAGGGGCATAAACGGGAAAGGGGACTGCAATGGATCAGAGAATACCCACAGGAGGGAAAAAAGAGTCTTGTACTAATGGGTACCAGGGGCACCCGGACGAGCGGGGGGTCCCAAGGGGGCGGGCCTAGGACCCCGTTCAATTTTTTGGTATATGTGAACGACATGATGGAAGGGTTTGATCAAAGTGTCCCCCGTTTGCAGAGAGTAATTAATGAGGAATTAAAAAATTTATGAGGGCCAGAGGACTTCAAAACCTGGCAGACGGACACCTGGTCAGAAATGGTTCTAGAATTTAATCCTGCCAAAAGCAAAACATGAAGATAGGGGAAGGGCACAAAACCACAAAAGAGTATAGGCTAGGGGGCCAAAGACTGCAAACCCCTCAAGGAGAAAGATCTTGGGGTGAGTATAACCCCGATCATGCCCCGGGAAGCACACATCAATCAGATAACTGCGCAGCATATGGGCGCCTGGAAAACCCTGAGAACGCATTCCGAAAATTTTAGAAGGAACATAAAGGGCACGTACACCGTGTATGTCAGGCCCATATGGGTTTGCAGCCCCTTTTTTTGGGAACCCGAAACTTGATAAGCACGTCAAAAAACTAGAGAAAGTAAAAAGGTTTGCGAAAAAGGTAGTTCCAGAGCTAAGGGAATGCCTATGAAGAAAATTAAAGGGGAAACGGCCTGACGCACTGGGGGACGGGGAGGGTCGGGGGACATATAACGACATATAAAATTTCTGCGTGGAATAGAAAAGGTGGACAAAACAGGATTTTTCCAGGGGGGGACACAGAAACAAGGGCCCAAAATTGGAAGTTAAACACAAATAGTCAGAGAGATAGTAGGAAGTACTTCTCATCATAGATTGAAGGAGTGGAATACCTAGAAAATGACTGTGGAGGCAGGAAAACCATACACAGTTTTAAGACGAGGTTTGATAAAGCTCAGGGAGGGGGGAGAGAGAGGGCCCAGTAGAAACCCGGTGAAGGGGCGGGGCCAGGAGCTAAGACTCGACCCCTGCAACCACAAAAGGTGGTACACACAAACACATACACTACCACACACACACACACACAGACCCCCACACAAAAAACCATACACACACACACAAACACACACACACACCACACACACATCACAAAAACACACACATACACATACACATACACAAACACCCACAACCCCAACGCACACACACACCCACACACAAAAACACACACACCACCACACACACACACACCACAGGAACAAGCCCTTGAAAGCGTAAAAAAACACGAAAACACACACATTCACACACACACATAACACACACACACCACACATACACATACACACACATACACACACACACACAACACACACAACCACACACACACACACACACACAACACACCACAGGAACAAGACTTTAAGTGTATAAACACGCAAACACACCTACACACACACAATACACACCACACACACACACACACACACACAACACACACCCACACACACACAACTCACACAACACACAACACACAACCCTTAAACCCTCTCCTCGAGGAGGGGTTTTAAGAGAAATCAACCTGACGACATGGAGGACGGAGGATGGGGGGGACATGAAACGACAACAAAATACTGAAGGAATTAAAAGGGTGGAAAAAGACGGATTTCCAGAATTGGACACAGTAACAAGGGACACATTTGGAAGCTGAAGACACAGATGAATCACGGGGTGTTAGGAAAAAAATTTCTTCAGCCCCAGAGGTCATAAGGGAATGTTTGGGAAGCGATGTAGTGGAGGCAGGATCCATACATAGCTTTTAAACAAGGTAGAAAAGCCACGGCCAGGGAGGTGACCTAGTCGATAGGGAAAAACGGGGGGCCCGGCTCGGGCTCGACCCCCGAAACCCCAACTAGGTGATACAACTAGGTATATACACACACACACACACAGGAACAAGCACTTTAAGCTGTAGTAAACACCAAACACACACATACACAATTTCACACCGTCCTGTGAACTGCCACTGAACCTCGTCCTCTCTCTTTCCCTCTTCTTTACCTATATCTCCTCTCTACTATCCTCTTACCTACACTCCTTTCCTTCTCTCTCTCTTTCCCCCTCCCAACCTCCCCTATCTCCTTACCTCTAACTTCCCCCCTCAATATCTCCCCCCTAACATCTTCCCCCTCCCATTTTCTCCCCCTCTCCTTTCCCCATCTCTCTCCCCTCCCCCTCTCCCCTCTCCCACTGCCCCTCCTCCCCCCCTCGCTCTTCCATTTCCCCCCTCTTTCCCCCCTTTTTCCCCCTTCCCCCCCCTTCTCTCCCCCCTCTCTTTGCCTTCCTCTCTCTCCCTCCCTCTCCCCTCCCTCTCTCCCCTCTCTCTCCCTCTCTCCTCCCTCCCCCTCTTCCCCTCTCTCTGAGACAAAAATTTTTAAAAAACCCGCTCTTTTTGAATTTTAGAAGGTAGAACGATAAGGTTACAAGTATTGGTAACTTAAATTACTGGTATCTACCGGGATTTATTATAGTATGAATACTTAAAATGGGGGACACACACACACCACACCACACACAACACACCCCACACACACACACACCACACCACACACACACACACACACAACTACCAGCACGTAGGCCCGAGGGAGTCGCCGCCTAACAGGGTTTGGGTGCATCACAAATAAAAAGTGTACTTACCAAAATGAAGTGAAATTTTAAAAAAGAAGTATGCAATGATAAATGGGTAAATGAGGGCTCAAAAAGGGGAACGAGAAAAAGAATAGTTAAGAAGTCAAGGCGGAAGGCAGGTTCACGAGTCATCGTACAGCGAGCATCGTACAGCGAGCATCGACATCAGGCATCTGGGTGGCGTCCCCTCTGAGGAGTAACGTAAAATCACCTGTTTTGGTTGCGGGAGGTTTTTTTAGTGGTAGAGCCGGCCCCACGATCAATGGTATCGCTATCTAAACCTGCTCCAGAGGGATTATCATACACAACACC